>JASAMW010003524.1:0-18360 GCA_030247985.1 Epsilonema sp. ZAB3_2
TATGAAATAAAATTTTTTCCGTGACTGCGAGCGTGGACCGCTTCAATAAGTTTGGACTGGCACAGTCAAGGATTACAGTGCCAGAGCTGTTCTTGCCATAGATGCTTCTTCTATACGTATTGTTGTATTCGATGGCCCTGTGCATGTGCATCGTGTCGTGTTTTTGCTTTTATTTGAGTAGGCTATTTTACGTTTACTTATTCCACTTTTTTACTTTGCGAGTGCCAAACAGATAATGCGATTTTCAAGCATGTTTGCTAGTTCGGGTATTTCAAGCACCACAGCTGCCACCAGCGTAGGAAACACGTCTTTCTCTTTGATTTCCCCGCCATTTTCGACCAGAAACTTCATGGCTTGGTGCAATCCTCTCAGGGAAATGATGTGCTGGTATATGCTCATGTTGATCACTTGTACCCGTGGTTCCTTCTCAATTATTCTCTTGAAAGCTTGCGATTTCTTT
This sequence comes from Epsilonema sp. ZAB3_2, assembly GCA_030247985.1. Lineage (NCBI taxonomy): Eukaryota > Metazoa > Nematoda > Chromadorea > Desmodorida > Epsilonematidae > Epsilonema > Epsilonema sp. ZAB3_2. Next base: position 461 of record JASAMW010003524.1, read on the forward strand.
GCATCTTCCCGATCGATTGAGATTGACATTGAGCCTAGTTTGATCTGCATCTTGCACCGTGGAAAATCAGATTCCCAAATGACAAAGACCAACTGCACACTGAGCTGAAAAATATGAAAATGCTGTTTTACTTTATATGCGATACAGGAAGTGGCAGGTCCAGTAATAATTCAGTAATCCATGTCTACGACTTTTTTTTACATGTACTCCTAGAAAAAACTTTCTCGGAGTACATGCTTTTTGGAACAGCGCCAAAAATTTTCTTTCGGTTTGGTCGCCTTTGTTTACAACACACAGGAGGAAGTTTGTCGCGCGAATTTTTGAACTTTTTTGGTGTCACATCGCATGCCAATGACGTGCCCACGTGCGGGAGAAACTTCGCGATGAGGTCATTGTTTATCACGTTGAACTTGGGCCAACTTTGGCTGTTGTGCAATCATTATCTGTTGTGTTGTGTGGCGCTTGACCTTGCCACCTTGCATTCTGCCGTACGACAGCAGTTTGTCTTTCTCCTTTTGGCCTTTCTTTACTTTCACACTGTCCAAGGTGTTTGTAAGTTCGTTATGTACGTCTTGCTCCTTTTGGCCTTTACTTTCACACTGTCCAAGGTGTTTGTAAGTTCATTATGTACGTACGTATGTCGACTATGTTAGTTGTGTTGATTGCTTTTCTTCGATCTATCATGTTTCTATCTGCGACTTTTCTTCTACTCATCGATAAGCGTACGATCGGCATCACTCCCATCCGTCTCGCCGACCGTCGATGTCGTCGTGGATTTGGATGCGTCCCTTGCGATCGAGGTCTCTTCGATCGAAGGGGTCGAGAGGGAGGTGCTGCTGGTATTCTCGTGGAAAATTTGCCGCTCTCCCGCCCCGAGATGTATCGCATCCTCCGTCAGTACGGGATACGCCGTGACCAGGCCCAGTTTACTGTCCAACACGGCGAAACACGCGTTGCATTCCACGTTGTTGAGCTGACTTCGACTGTAGAGGCCGAATTCAGACGCCAGTAGCCGTATCTTTTGAAGAAGTACTATGTTCGTTCATCTTATATGAAACATCAGCTTTATCCCGCGTTCACCAGACGTCCATAAGTTCGTACGTCCGTTCGTCACCCCGTAACGTGTCCGTACGTCCGTCAACCCAACCCAACGTCAACTGTATACGGGCTGACGGACGTACGGATTTACGGAAGTCTGGTGAACGTGGCATTACAGGTTATGGAATGTAGGCCTACTCTTTGCGCTGTATGAAAAAGAGTAGGCCTATATGATTTTTTGAAACATCAACTTTATCGGTTTTCGAGAATCTGTCTGCTTCAACGCAGAATAAAAGCTGTCTGAATTCGACCTGCCTGTATCCCGTGCCCGAATTGCCGATTTCCCGTCGAAATTTCTTCACGTATCCCGTCCTCCTTCCTTGTCGTTTCTGTTGAGGCAGCGCCGTTTTCCAGTTGGCGTTGCGTAGGGTTCGAATCACCGATTTGGACATCACTCGGCCGCTGCGAAAGTAGGACGGCAGTTTGCCTCGATTTCTTGGCAACTGTGATTCGCGTAGCGCGTTTTGGTAGTTACCGTGTCGGCGAAAAATGTGCCGAACTTTCCCCCGCGGTACGCGAACTTTCGGACCTGTTTTGGAGCCGAGGCGGAGCTTTCGACAGAATTCGCGGTTCATATATCCGACGATATCGTGCGCGTACCGCGATTCCTTTAGCCGTTTCCGCCTTGTTTTGCTGAATCTTGTCCTGCAAAACAATGGGCGAATGGGGTAAACCCGGCCATTCGGAATGTGCGGCCACCTATAAGTTTCAGGGCTGCATATCTCAGCAACCAATGGACCGATTGAGACAAATATTATATCAATCGATTTCCTGAACTCTCCTCTTTCAAATGAGCTATTTGGTTCATTATTTGCTGAAACAGCAAGTTCAATGGAGCTTATGTGGCCGGGTTTATCCCATGGCCGGGTTTTCCCCACAGCACCCTACATTGGGCGGATGGGGTAGCGTGGGGCAAAACCGCCTATCTTTATGGAGGTTTTACCCCATCCCATTCAAGACTGGCTGTCGAAAACGTATCTAATCTCCCCATACTGCTTCATTTGCCTCTGTTTCTTCGTCTCTGCGCGGTTTTCCCCACACTACCCTGCTTTACTCTTCTATGTACCTACATCACATTCGTTTCGTATACCTTTTTACCACCGGCTGATGTACTGAGGTTAGTGTCGTCGACCTACTATTATCTTCCTCTTCCTCATCCGTAGTCCAACAGTTCGCCTCCATATTTTCCACACCTTTCTCGCTGCTCGCTGTGCTGCTTTTCCTTGTGCTAGTAGCAGTAGTAGACTTGTGTTCTTTGTCTTCGGAATTTGTATGTGGCGGCATGGTCTGGTCAATTTGATGATCGCTAGGACATGCAGCAGCTGTAGTTGAAGATACATCGCTATGTGAGTAGGAGGGTGAGGTGTAGTAAATTGACGTTGTTGGTGTATCTATTGTTTGGTCGTCAGTGATAGTATCGAATTCGGTAGAAACTGTGCCACCCATGTTGAATTTGTTCGAATTGGAATCCCGCCCCAAAAAAACCGACCACTCACCGTCGGTGCGGAAAAGTAGAATGCCGAATTTGTGGTTCGTCGTCTGCGCTCATTCTTGAAGTGTTGCAGGCTCCTGATGGTCGCTCTTTATTCTCTGGTTTATTACTTGCGTGGGAAGTAGCCTACATCATCCCTAATTACATAATTATGTGACGCTCATGAAAGTTCATGCTGTATGTAATTTACAATAAGTTGCTTAGCACTTGCTGCATCCTTTTCAACCATTACGTATGCTTCACTTCTTGTATTTTTCGTGTGTTGTGTGCGTACGTACCCCAAATTTTCCCGCCAGTTGCATTTGCGTTGAAGCTTACTTGAAAAATTTCCTGCCCTTCAGCAAGCTACATACTTACCCTGTGTTGTTGAAAGCTGTTCAAGGCTCTATTTTCTACGCCTGTGCTGTATGTACACGTCAGGTCCCTCAAGCCAAAGACCTCATTTGCACAGCTAAACAACTTCTCAAGATTACGCCCCAAGCTTCCCCTATCTTTCTGTTAGCTGGCAGTGACAAAATTTCTTCCTGAAGAGAGGGAGGGGGTCTTTCGCTATTTCTCAAGCAAATGTACTTGGAGTATTGTCTTGTCATCCCACAATAGTAGAAGAGAAGGAGCTTAGTGGTATCTTAGGTTTTTCTTGGCGCTCGTCCAGTAGTACGTACGTTACGTATGTATTCCTAGTTGTAGGGTCCTATGGGGTAAACCCGGCCGTTGGTAAATCCGGCCACCTAAGTTTCAGAGCTCCATATCTCAGCAGCCAAGGACCGATTGAGACAAATAATATGCCAATCGCTTCCTTGAACTCTCCTCTTTCAAATGAGCTCCCATGTTCATCATTTGTTGAAAGCTTGAAACAGCGAGTTCAAGCCCGAGCTTAGGTGGCCGGGTTTATCCCATGGCCGGATTTACCCCACAGTACCGTACATACATACATACGTACGTTATCAGGCAACTTTTCTCTTATCTCGCGTCGCTTTCAAAACACGGAAACAGTTGTTTTTTGTGCAGCATTTTGTAGGCATATGTACACTCACCGCTAGTGTGTATTAGCGCTCTTATCTTGTTTGCGTAAAAGTTGCGAAGCGTTGTAAACACGTTTTTGCATCATGATTTATTTGTGTACGTATGTAGCAGTTACCAAGGAAAGGACCTGTAGGTTTTCTATGCCGATTTCCTGTTTTGCTGACAGGTGGCTTACAGGTGTACAGTACCTACTATTTACAGGTTAGTGCGGGTGGATGGAAATGAGATCAATGCCAACCACTTTTACCTTCTTCTAAAACGCCAGCTGGTTTGGCGGGAAAACGCCACACAATTTGTCGCATTGAGTATCACTGCTACCAACGGCTACGCAAGTTCCAATCATGAAGAACATGTTGCTGCTTAGCCAGTGGAGATTATTGTGTTTGGGCAACAGTTCACGTAAGATATCGCTTTTTTGTTGCGTTTTCCCATGGCCCATTCACATGGAAGGCATGCGCCGGACGTACGCCGAGCGCATTTCCTTCGAATGGGAATGAGCCATCATCAGTCGATGTACAGTAATCCACGTTTGACCCATGAAAAAGATTTGCAGCAACCTCATCTTCGGTTTTCCTGACCGTAATTCTTCGTTCGTTGCGGGACGGATGACAGTTTGCAGATCTTTTTGATGGGTCAAACGTGGATGAATGAGCCAGCCTTACGTCCGTAAATCCGTACGTCCGTTCATCAACCCGTAACGTGTCCGTTCGTCCGTCAACCCAACAACCCCACGTCAACCGTATGTGGGTTGACGGACGGACGTACGGATTTACGGACATCTGGTGAACGCGGCATTATCCCCGTGTTGCTACATATAATTTCACCGCTAATGCGCTTTGCTTCCTACTGTTGCAGGGGTGTTCACCCTGCGGCCCTTTCACCGCTCCGTCCCTGTGTGCTACAACGTGGGCAAAGCAGGGAAGTTGAAGGGTCGCTGTCTGGGCATCCGAAGGGAAACGGTGAACGCTTGGGAGCGACGGGCGCCGTTAGATCCCAACCACGTGAAGGAACTGGTGGAAAGCGGAGTCAAAGTCCTCATTCAACCTTCCAATCGGCGGGCATACCCTATTCATGTGCGTCTGTAGGGTTACTACGGGGTAAACCCGGCCATGGGGTGCCTTGAACTTGCTGTTGCAGCAAATGATGAACCAAATAGCTCATTTGAAAGAGGAGAGTCCGAGGAATTGATTGATATAAAATTTGTCTCAACCGGTTCATTGGTTGCTGAGATATGCAGCCCTGAATGTTAGGTGGCCGGATTTTCCCATGGCCGGGTTTACCTCATGTTACCCTATGTAGTGCGGTATTTTTTGTGTATTGAACAGTTGCGTTGTCGCGATTGGGTTGGTCGGTAACGACCCAGCGGTATTTGGCAGGTAATGTTTGAATGGTTGCCTGCGGGGTCTCGACGTAATTTGGTACGTATCAATTTTTCGTTTCACTCGCTCTGCTGAACGGCGTTGGCATCCCCCTCGGCAGCACCTCTCTTAAGTTGCGGTGTCGTTATAATCGACTATATCCCCATGCGACAACGCAGCTGGTCTCTAGCCCAATGTTGTCGGGTTTACCCCACAGTACCCTATAATAAAATAATTTCTTGCAGGACTATCAAAGGGTGGGCGCGACAGTGCAGGAGGATTTGAGCGAGGCCTCTCTGATCATCAGCGTGAAGCAGGTGCCAGTGGACGACCTGATCCCCGACAAAACCTACTGCTTCTTCTCCCATACCATCAAGGCCCAGTCCAGCAACATGCTCATGCTGGACACCATACTGCAGCGGGTGCGTAAAGTAGATGGAAAATACCAATTTAACACCCTCCGTAATCTCAGACCTTGGCCGCAAGCGGATGTTGCGGCCAGGCGGCCATCCGAGAGTACGGAGGGGGTTAACCCATTCTCTATTTCGATGATCGCACGCAGCGACCAAGGGCGACCGAAATGCGGTGCACTACCAATGCTTTTCAACCATTTTGGCAGTTTGGACACGTGCCTGTTGTTTGCCTTATTCTGCCACGCCACATACTTGATAATGCATACGCACCGACCTTCAGATATGTACGGGCAGAAAACAGGCCTACGTATGCAGGTGTTACTTACCTACCATACGTATGACTACTCTTGGTATGATGACCGACTAAATAAATGCATGGTTGGTTTTTGTAGAATATTCGGCTGATCGATTATGAGAAAATGATGGACGAGGAGGGGAAGCGACTGGTGGCTTTCGGCAAGTGGGCCGGATACGCCGGAGTACTGAATCTGCTCCACGGCCTAGGATTGAGGCTGTTGGCTCTCGGCCATCATACTCCCTTCTTGGTACTGTATCCACCATATGCAGTAACGCGATTGGGTTGGTCGATAGCGACCCCGAGGTATTTAGTGAAAGTTTGGATCGGTGTCTGCGGGGTCGTCGACCTTGTTCAATCATCTGGGAGCGGAAAAGGAGCGAGTGAAAAGAAGAATTGACAGCAAATGACGTGTCGACGACCCCGCAGACACCGATTCAAACTTTCACTAAATACCGCGGGGTTGCTATCGACCAACCCAATCGCCTTGCTGCATATGGTGGATAAAGCGTCCTGCCGCTCTAATGAGTCGCGCTTCGGCCCCCACGCGGGAATGAAAGAAAGACACACACGGGGGCGCGCCTGTTCAATACTTGGAAATGAACGACTATTCGCAATGGAACAACAAGAACAACGCACGCGCGCAACCACAGTTTTTCGTTTCTCGCCGCGTGGGGGCGCTTTACGCGATTTTGATACCGTCTCTGACGTGCCGCGCACACTGTTTGTCATTTGTATGTACTACAAATGGCACCATGCAAATTGCACATACGTACGTGGTATTGAGTAGCGTGGGGCAAATCCTCCCGCCAATGGCAGTTTTACCCGCCTCCCCCCATGCAAAACATGGCTCTTTCTAACAACATTGGCTACATGGGGTAGTAAAAAAATTGCCATAGGGTGGACGGATGATATTCCATGAACGGTTTTGGTCCACGCTACAATACTGTACGTCTGCATATACTGTATGAATAAACATCTGTGGCTGGTACGTGTGTTGCAGCATATCGGTTTGGCGCATAATTACCGCGACTATCACATGGCTGTGAACGCGCTGCGGGACGCCGGCTACGAGATCGCGCTCGACCTCATGCCGCGCTCTCTCGGCCCCTTAATCTTCGTATTCACTGGCAGCGGAAATGTATCGCAGGTAGGTAGTACGACTAGGTACGAGGTCGTACCGTACGGTCTGAGGAAAGTTATTCATTGGTTGCGATGAAAATTTCTGGGTGGTCGCGAGCTACACTGGGGCGCTACAGACGTGAACTTCGAATTCGCTCCGAATTCGGAGCCCTGACTATGCTTCTACATGCAAAAAATCACCGAGTTCGCTCCGAACTCGCTCCGTTTTTCGGAACGTGCGTGTGAACAACCGAGTTTGTAATTCCAAGTCGTGTGAGTCATTGACGTTCGTTTCGGATCAAAACAAAGTCATTCCAAACTCGGAGCGAACTTGCTCGGAGCAAACTCGGAGCACGTCTGCAGCGGGCCACTGTAAGTAAATTAGAGGGACCAAAACTCACGAGCACCCAGAATGTTTTTCAGCGCAACCGGTGAATATTTATCAAGAATTCATAAGGTGTGATTTGTATTGTTTGTTACAGGGTGCGCAGGAGCTCTTTCAGAATTTACCCTATGAATATGTGAGTGTGTCGACGTTACCGAAAGTTGCTCAGCATGGAAGTAAGTAAAAGTAGTAGAGTACTGTGGGGTAAACCAGGACACCTAAGCTTTTCTGAACTTGCCGCTTCAGCAAATGATAAACATGGTAGCTAATTTGAAAGAGGAGAGTTCAAGGAATCGATTGGTAGAATACTTGTCTCAATCGGTCGTGTGGCTGCTGAAATATACTAGGTGTCCGGGTTTACCCCCGTGTCCAGGTTTATCCCACAGTACCCTGTGTCAAGAAACGGTTTAGTATATGTCCTTGGTAACGTGTTCAACAGTACATATGCAAAGGGATTGCGGGCCCAAAAAAATGGAGAAATATGCACGCCATCTGCTTGTCATAGATAGATTATGACTAGATTATCTTGTCAACATTGTTCCTCATGACATTTTGTCATGTGTTTTTGATGTGCAGAGTTGGACAGAGTCTACGGTTGTGTGGTGAGCAGAGAGGATCATTTGATTCGAAAAGACGGTGGTCGATTCGACCCTACAGAATACGATGAACACCCGGAATTGTACACGTCAACCTTTGCTCACACTGTAAGGCTTTTGTCTAAAAAGACACGCACAGCTGTGCACATTAGTGATGTCAACTTGGGTCTTTGAAACTATTACCCAGCAACAGTCAGCCCAGGTAATGCCATGTAACTTTATACCAGCACAGGCCCATCCAGGAAAAGTAAACTGCATCTGAAAAAGTTACCCCAAAATTTTACTCTGACATCACTAGTGCACATACATATGCATGGTTTGTGGGAAGTATGTTCGTACGAATGTACACTGGCTCCGTAACTTTGCAGATTGCTCCTTATGCCAGCGTGATCATAAACGGTATTTTCTGGGCAGTCAATTCACCTCGTCTTCTCACCATCCCTGATGCCAAAGTATTGCTCTCTCCCAAAGTGAAGAATGTGCCAGAGGTGCCTGGTTGCCCTCAATTGCCGCACAGGTACGTTTGTCAATCAAGAATTCATGTGTGTCTAATTTCTAAAAAAAATGATAGGGTACTGGGGTAAACCCGCCCATGAGAAAACCCGGCTATTATCAGGTTTCAGGGCTGCATATCTCAGCAACCAATGGACCGATGGAGACACGTATGATATCAATCTATTCCTTGAACTCTCCTCTTTCAAACGAGCTATTTGGTTTATCATTTGCTGAAACAGGAAGTTCAAAGTTGGAGCTTAGGTGACTTGATCTACCCCATGGTCGGTTTTACCACACAGTACCCTCTTATTATATGTAGGTATACTGTTGAACTTGTGCCGTATGTTACGTGCGGTACGTAGCCTATTCCTTGTATATGCACGTACGTATGTGTGTTTACGTTTCAGGCTAATAGCGATTACTGACATTAGCGCCGACCCAGGTGGTAGCATTGAATTTAATACGGAATGTACGACTATCGACAAGCCGTTCTGCATTTATGACGCGGATCAGAATAGGAATACGGAAAAGTACGTACGTACCAGTAGTATAACTAGTAAAGCTGGCCAGCTACTTCCACTTGCCTACGTATGTACAGTCAAAAATAAATAACTCCTGTACTGTGAAGAATGGGCGACGTAGTGAAAGGAAACGAGAAGGCATTGGCTTGTAGTCGCCCCTAATTTTCGGCCCAATGCAAGAGTTATGTATTTTTGGTGCAGTGCACACATGACCAAAAAGATGCATGCTGTACTGGCTAATATGTATTCTTGGTATTTTGCAGTTTTGACGCTCCTTCCGGTGTGATGGTATGCAGCATCGACAACATGCCAGCTCAAATGCCCACAGAAGCCACCAGCTATTTCGGAGATAGGCTCTTCCCGTTTATACATGAAATGGTACGTACAAATTGGTGATCGCATGTATGCACACGTGCAATACCGTAGCATCGTGTGTCTGTGTGCGGTACATTGTTTATCCAGTGATCTATGTACACGTTTCATGCTGGCATGTTTTGTGTTCATGTTTACTTACCTGAACAGTGAACACTGTGTTTTGTTGCAGTTGAAGTCAGAAGCTACTGCTCCCTTCGAGGATTTTCGCGTGTCTCCCGTGGTGAAAAACGCTGTGATCGCGTCAAACGGTGCACTGACGCCAAATTTTCAGTACATTGCGGACTTGAGGCGGCAATTACAGTAAGTTTTATTCAGGCCTACGTCAGTATTCAACGCATGCGTATGGCGCAAATTATGCCTGACTATCCCGCCTGTAAATTGGATTTTAAGTGAGTGTGTGATGAGTGTAAAGGCTCATTCACATTGGCGAGGAATCCGCTGGGCGTATGCACGCCGAATGTATACGCGCCTGCATCCGTGACTGTCCATGCCTTTGCATGCGCCGAGCTGAGCGTACATACGTACGGCGTACGTCCAGCGCACGTGTGCGTTGTGAATGGAGCCGTGAGAATGTGTGATTGTCTGATTGTAGGATGCAGTCGGCGCACAAATCCGGTATGGTGACGGGCGACGAGGCGAAGCGGGTGTTAATCCTGGGCGCGGGCTTCGTCTCCGCTCCGGCCGTCGAGTATCTTCAACAGGACAAAAATCTCAACGTCACAGTCGGTAATGAATGAATATTTACGAGTTGCAGTAAAAGAACTGAAAGTACTGGGTCGCGAGCTGGCCCCTCTTATAAACCGTGATTTTCAGTGCAAATTTTGATTGGCGTCGAGTAGGCAGCTGGGAAAAAAGAAATGGAGCGGAGAGTAAACAACGTCAACCGAGTCGCCGACGCCGATCAAAAATGTCACTAAAAATAACGGTTAACAAGAAGGGTCAGCTCGCGACCCAGTCATTCTTTTACTGCAACTCGTAAATGCACAACTTTATTGAAATCAAAATTACATGGAGGAGTTACGAACTGCGAACGTATGGCAGGCAATAGCGCCCGAGGCCAATAGTGTACGTAAACTAAGGTTTGTAAGGCGAGACGTGTATTTCTCTCCCCCTTTTTCGGGGCCTGGGGCAAATTCGCCCATCTACAGGGTGTCCCACGTAGACCTATCGAACGATCCAGCCTTATAACTTCCGTATTACAGTAAGTATCAAGCTGAAATTTTGTCCCCAGAAACCCAAGAAAATACCATTTGTTGTGGCAAAATGTGAGCCAGATAGGTCAACTAGGGATGAAATTACAGGCTTGGAAATGTTGGACCCTGTTTTTAGCACTTTCCGCACTGAGCATGGTTTTAATATTGAAATCTTCTGCTCAGCATGGTCAAGCAGCTCATCCAACATGGAAATATGGTGGAGCAACAATGGCTGAACGTCATTACAGTCTAGAACACAAAGAATACAAAAATACAGGCGATTTACCACCAATAACAGCTTTCAAGGAGCTGTCGAGGTCACTAAAGCGGCAGCGCTGATTTCAAATGTTGAAAAATGTGGTCACAAATTTGCAAGCTCGTAATTTCATCCCTAGTTGACCTATCTGGCTCCAATTTTGCCACAACAAATGGTATTTTCTTGGGTTTCTGGGGACAAAATTTCAGCTTGATACCTACGGTAATACGGAAGTTATAAGGCTGAATCGTTCGATAGGTCTACGTGGGACACCCTGTAGATGTGATCGCTGAATGATTCTTTCTGCTTTATTTGCAGCGAGCGCTCTGCAAGAAGACATCTCTCGCGTGCTGTCGGCCTACGAGGGTGTGGACGGGGTAGTTCTGGACATCGCGAAACAGGCGGCCGACGTGGAACAGCTGGTCGACTCGCACGATCTGGTCATCTCCCTCCTGCCCTACGACCTCCACCCCACCGTCGCGAGGATGTGCATCGCCAGGAGAACGCACATGGTCACCACCAGCTACCTCCTGCCGAAACTGGCGGAACTGAATCAGGCGTAAGTGTTGGGGGTAGCGTGGGGAAAGTTGGGCCTACCGAAATAAATTGGCGGAACTGAATCAGGCGTAAGTGTTGGGAAGCGTGGCGGGGTAATTTGGGCCAAGTTGGGACAAGTTTTATCGTGCCGAAATTGGCGGAACTGAATCAGGCATAAATGTTTGTTGGGTAGCGTGGGGTAAGTTGGGTAAGGTACCAGTAATTGCCCGACATTTATCATTCGGGTATTTCGTGTTGTTTTGTTGTAGGGCATTGGATGCGGGTATCACGGTAATGAACGAGTGTGGCTTGGATCCGGGCATTGATCATATGTTGGCGATGGAGGTGATCGATCAGATTCATGAGAGAGGAGGAAAGGTGAAAAATGCGATGAAGTAGGGTAGTATGGGGTTGCCACAAGCAGCGATAAATGTACGTACATTGAAGTGCGTCACGTCTTGTCATTCATGGACGTGGCGCGACGTACGTGTACTTAGCTGGGGAAAATCAATATAAGTGCACACAGCACGCTCTCAACTTAAACCCTATGATATAGAGTCGAATATTTCACGCGATTGGCAGACTCAAAATGCCACTCGCTGCGCAGCAAGTCATAGTAGACCGCGCATTTACTAGGAGTTACACCGATACAGGTTTTCGCGCTTGGTAAACTGAGTTTTCCACTCGCGAAATAGGCAGCCTTCGTATTGGCGCAGTTTCATAGGCGATGCAGAATCACTAACATCGTTTAGTGCAATACAGACTTTGCCATGCGCGTTGCACGGAAACATTGCTGAGTGTGTAAAACTTTGGTAAAGAGCGCATTGGGAAACCACCGACTTGGCATGTTCAGGTTGCCGTGAACATGGCACGGAAACCTCGCGCGCATTCGCTCAATTGTGCAAACGGAGTATCGCTAAATTTACCATTGGAGCGTTCAGTTTTACATGTTGAAATGAGGAGACCTCCACTCAGTACCAGGCAGTCTCGTGAAACACAAACAGGTTAAACAGCATTTGGTTTATTCAGTGTTAGAAAATATACAGGTTAAATCCGAATTTTGCTTATTGCGTTTTACATGCGTTTGTGACGAGACCTCTAGTCAGTACCAGGCAGTCTCGTGAAACAGGTACAGGTTAAACAGCATTTGGTTTATTCAATCTTAGAAAACGTACAGGTTAAACCAAAAGTTCGCTCGTTGAGTTGCAGGCAGTCTCGTAAAACAGCTATTGGTGGAACAGCAGTTGGTTTCTGTAGTCTACCGTCAGTAAAACTACCCGGTCCATAGGTTTCAGTGGCTAGATTAGGGAACCCGACATTACCAACGAACATTTGGCTTCTTCGGATTCCCAGCACACGAAAAATATTCACACATTTGACTTACTCGATTTACCGCGATGCAAAATATCTTCAGAAATATAGCATGTTCGGTTTGCCACCATACAAAATATCTTCAGAAATGTAGCATGTTCGGTTTGCCACCATACAGAATATCTTCAGAAATGTAGCATATTCAGTTTACCACCCTGCGGAAAATCCTACAATTTGGTGGAGCTGCTAAATCTCTCATACCATGGCAAATTGCGATCGTACGAATTGCGAATTGTATTTTATTGTACACGCTACTGTGTGATATACGTACAGTACGTACAACCCACGTTTCGTATGCGTGTGACGTTACGCGTAGAAGGATGCATCATGTTTGCATCGAGATGGGGTTTTGTTTGTTGCAGGTGCTATCATTTGTGTCCTACTGCGGTGGTCTGCCTGCTCCGGAGAATTCCCAGAATCCTCTCAGATACAAGTTCAAGTAAGCAAGCAGGTTATTCGCTACTTGCGTTGTTAATGCAATAGGAGCAGCCTGGCTGATCTTGTGACTTTGATGTTTCGGCTGGGTATATGACCCGGGGCCACCTCGCGACCACTCAGGAATTATCACGCAAGTATCGAATACACTGTAGGTTACCATGGGGTAAACTCGGCCATGGGAAAATCCGGTCAAGTTTCAGGGCTGCATGCGTATCTCAGCAACCAATGGACCGATTGAGACAAGTATTATGTCAATCGATTCCTTGAACTCTCCTCTTTCAAATGAGCTATCGTCTGGCCAGAGAGAGTTCGCTACGTGACTCAAGTCGTCCTGTGTAGTTTGCATGTACTCCTGCAGAATAGGAGTACACGAAGCAGGAACGGAAATCCGCATTTGTGAATCTATTTTACGCAATGCGCCTTGAATGCCTCAGCGAACTCTTACTGGCCAGACTATATTTGGATCATCACTTGCTGAGACAGCAAGATCACAGGAGCTTAGGTGACCGGATTTACCCCACAGTACCCTACCTACCTTTTTTCTGTCAGCTGGACCAATATTTTGTCAATCGATTCTCTCCTCTTTCGAATGAGCTAAATGCCAAATATTTGGTTCAATCATTTGCTGAAACAACACGTTCACAGGAGCTTATGTGAACGAGTTTACCCCACAGTACCCTGTTACCTTTTTCTTTTCTATCAGCTGGAGTCCCTGAATTCTCCTCTTTCTTGCTTCTTCTCCTCTTCCTTGAATTCTCCTCTTTCAAATGTGCCATTTGGTTCGTTCGATCATTTGCTGAAACGGCAAGTTCAAAGGAGCTTAGGTGGCCGGGTTTACCCCACAGTACCCGACTGGAGCTGGAGTCTTGCTTCTAGTCTAGCTTCTTTTTCTAGCTGGAGTCCCCGCGGCGTGCTGCTGGCCCTGTTGAACCCGGCCAAGTACCTGGAGTCGGGTCGGGTGGTAGATTCGGGCACGGGGGCCGCCGCCCTGGATCAGGTGGTGCCCATCTCCTTCATGCCCGGGTTCAATCTCATCGGATACCCCAACAGGGACTCCACCGTCTACGCCAAGCTCTACGGCATCGAAGAGGCGCACACGGTCCTTAGGGGAACGCTCAGATATAAGGTTGGGTGGATTGGATGTGTGTTGTGTATGTATGTATGTACAGGGTAATTTTTTCTCCTGGTGGATTTTTATTGCAAATTTCTCCAGATTACCCTGAAATCGGTGCAGTGGTAACCTGGTGAAATTGGCAATCAAAATCCACCAGGAGAAAAAAGCACCCTGTATGTATGTATGTATGTATGTATGTATGTATGTATGTATGTATGTATGTATGTATGTATGTATGTATGTATGTATGTATGTATGTATGCATGATGTATGGTGTCAGCCAGGTTGTGTATGTTTTGTAGGGCTTTGAAAAAGCGATAAAGGCGTTCAAGGAAGTTGGATTGCTGAGTACGGAGCCGCATACCATACTCAATCCACATTCTGGGCCAGATATTACTTGGGTACGTACGTACGTTGTTCCGGAATACGGATCGATTGAGCGATATCGTGTATGGAGCTGGACTGTTTGTTGATACATACTGTGCATGTTTAGAAGCAACTGATCGCTAGCCTTGTCGGGAAAAAGGAGGATATTTTCGAGGAGAGTCTGAAACATGAAATTGGCCAGAAGTTTGGAGGACAAGACTCGCTGGAGTTCCAAACTCTCGAAGAGTAAGCGCGCTATCAGCATTTTTATGAAACCACGATCACAATTTTTCTCCTTTCTAAACTGGAAGTACTAACAATAAAGTGGGCTTGTCCAAATTACTCAAATATAGACCTTCTACCCAAATTACTCAAATTACCCTTGGAACAAATTAAGGCAAGATTTCTGAGTCGTGTGAGAGTCTGACTATAGAAGGCCGGACACCCTCAATATTTCACATTTCCTGTTCGGTTCATAAATAAGTACTACAACACATGGGGAATCGAATGCAAAAAACCGCATCTCAAAATTCGCCCTCGTTGACGAGTTATAGATGCGCAAACCCTCCTGACCCATTTTAAGGCGAAAATTACATAAAATGCATTCTTTTTAGGTTCCAGTGGACGCAGCTGGCTGAAATTTTGTACACACATACCCCCTATGGGACCCTACCTGCAGGGAAATTTTTAGCCTTCTAGCCCTCTTCACACTGGAGTTATGGCGTTTTACAGTCAATTTCCATACAAACTGGGGCTAGATTTTTTTAGGTTATATGCCTATAGCTCATTAGATACAGTACCGGCCGCTCTGAATATTTTTATCCATGTAGGTAACCCATTATATTTTTCGAAAATACAAAAATAAAAAATTCGGTAGTGGTCCATGAAAGAGAACGGTCCTCATGAATAGTGAAAAATGCAGGAAAAATTTTCCCGCCTTTTTCTATTATTCAAGATAAATGAGCAATACCACTGGAGCTTCTTCCTAAAAAGTAACCTATCTTATGTAGAATTTGATGTAGATTTCAAAAATAAAATCAGTTTTTCAAAAAAATTTAACCCCTAGCATATAATTGTGCAAAAGTAGTATATTTTTGAGATATTTTTGAGAATTTTGGGTAAGGCTTAAATTTTTTTGAAAAACTAATTTTATTTTTGAAGTCTACATCAAATTCTACATAAGATAGGTTACTTTTTAGGAATAAGCTCCAGTGGTATTGCTCATTTATCTTGAATAATAGAAAAAGGCGGGAAAATTTTTCCTGAATTTTTCACTATACATGAGGACCGTTCTCTTTCATGGACCACTACCGAATTTTTTCTTTTTGTATTTTCGAAAACTATAATGGGTTACCTAAAGGGATAGAAATTTCCAGAGCGGCCGGTACTGTATCTAATGAGCTATAGGCATATAACCTAAAAAAATCTAGCCCCAGTTTGTATGGAAATTGACTGTAAAACGCCATAACTCCAGTGTGAAGAGTGCTAGAAGGCTAAAAATTTCCCTGCAGGTAGGGTCCCATAGGGGGTATGTGTGTACAAAATTTCAGCCGGCTGCGTCCACTGGAACCTAAAAAGAATGCATTTTATGTAATTTTCGCCTTAAAATAGGTCAGGAGGGTTTGCGCATCTATAACTCGTCAACGAGGGCGAATTTTGAGATGCGGTTTTTTGCATTCGATTCCCCATGTGTTGTAGTACTTATTTATGAACCGAATAGGAAATGCGAAATTTTGAGGGTGTCCGTGAACAATGCACACACCAGGGAAACCTTGCCTTAATTACTCCGAACTATCATACTTTTTATTTTGATGAAAGCAAGCATGCTTTTTTCTTTAATCGTAGGTTGGGCTTCCTCTCGGAAGAGAATATCGTGGAGAAGAAGCACTGTCCGTTGGACACGCTGGTGGATTATCTGTCGAAGCGACTGGCCTATGAACCGGTGGAGAGGGATCTGGTGATTCTCAGGCACGACGTCACTAGCAGGCTGTCCGATGGACATCAGGTAGGGACAGGAATGATTAGATTGTGTAATGGGCGGCGGAAATACGCTCAAATTTTGCAGGAGATTCACCACGTGGACCTGGTGAATTATGGCAAAGAAAGGGGACATTCCGCGATGGCGAAATGCGTCGGTTCCACGGCTGCTATCGTGACCAAAATGATACTCACAGGTTTGCGTGGCGCATGCACTTTGTACATACATACATACATACATACATACATACATACATACATACATAATACATACATACATACATACATACATACATACATACATACATACATACATACATACATACATACATACATACATACATACATACATACATACATCCTGAGAGGCAGTACATACGAATAAAAGGTACGTATATGCTTTTGCTTGTGTGGTTTCAGGTGAGATTCAGAAGCGAGGTATGGTTCTCCCGATGACCAAGGAGATTTATCGTCCGGTGCTCAAACGACTCAGAGACCTGGGAATCGCAGCTCGAACGCATACTAGCTGGACTGAGAAGCCTCTCGCAGTTTAAAGGCGTCCATCGCGTTTCTTCCTTTCTTTGTGTATTCTTGGTGTATTTTTGTTGCACTTTCGCGCTCGCATGGTTGTATACCGTATTTACCGGTAGATAACCCCCCCCCCCCCCAATGCATAACCCCCCCCCCCCACTGCAGACCCCCATATTGGCAAAACCAAAAACATGCCCAATGCATAACCCCCCCCCCCCCCTATGCATACTGAACCCCCATATGTACTATACAATACCTGAACCTACCTATGTAAGCTGGTCATATAGTACCCATAACCACTCCCACACCAAGCTAAGATGCCTATAAGCCTGCTTTGGGGTGTATTGTACTAGAATAACCGTGTTTTGACCTCAATTATGCCCTAAAACACGTGCTTTTGGCCTAAAAAATATGCCTCTGCGCACCTCTCAAAAACATAAAAAATGCCCCATGCATAACCCCCCCCCCCCCCCCCCCAATGCATAACCCCCCCTATGCATACCCCCATATGGGACCTCTCAATTTTTGCATACCCCCATGGGGCTATGCACCGGTAAATACGGTATACTGGTGTATCATATGGGGTAATATGAGACACATACTCTAGCTCTTGAGCGTGTTTCATTTTACCCCGCAAATACCATATCTATCTACCTGTATTCGTTTGTACTTCAACGCACCTGCACACACAATTTTATAGCACTGTAGTTTATCTTGGTATGAATATAGCGTTTGTACACTAAGGCGTTGTTTGTACACTATCGCAAATTTACACACAATATGTCATGGCGCTCACTACGTGTTTGCAGTGTCTTGCATTTCGTTTTTGGACAATGAATGATGTGCATGTGGCTTGCTCAAATGTACGGTTGCTGCTAGAACCTAAGCATCAGAATTATATCTTACTATGTCGCACTCTCTTGGTACTGCGTGAATGCTTTATC
>JASAMW010003525.1:0-17062 GCA_030247985.1 Epsilonema sp. ZAB3_2
CAAGCGAGAGAGAACGAATGAGAGCGAAAGAGAGAAGCGCCTATATTTATACCGCGCGCGAACAAAAATACGGCAACTGTTCCTACTAAAATTACCGTATGTGTCACATCTCTCCGGGGTTAGAATATTTTTCGTCCCCGAAAAATGAAAGAAATCAAAAAATTAGCACGATAAGCCTAAGTACGTACAATTAGGATGAAATATAAAATGAAAGAGTTACTAACGAACAAATAATAATTACGACAATAGTAGCAGTTTAGAACTAGCATTACAAAGATACGAATAACTAAAGTCTAATCTTCCAAGAAAAATGTTAGAAACAAACTAAACTAGTCTTAAAATAGTGAATATAATAGTACAATAATAATAATGCAATAATACCACTAGTGAATTGAATACAATTAGAAGCATACGTATACGTACATAGAAGGCAAGAAAATATACAAAATCATTAATACCTAAAATCAAAATACAAAAGTTATTTTTGTACCGTATATACATTACCGTCAAGAACCTTGTGGGCAAAAACAACAAACGAACACAGTAAGTTACAAACAGAAAAGCAAAACAGCAAAAACAACCTAGTCTACTACCTCTATGTACGTATTTAGATTTTTAGTTATAGAAGGTACTGTACATACTGTTTGTCTAGGTATTTGGTCCTTTTAGTTGAACATGTCACATGTCCTATTGCTACATAAAACTGAAAATACTTCTACTGCCATTTAACTGGTATAACAAAGGTTCTTGTTTATTTTTATTTTTGTTTAGTTTAGGAAAATTGTAGATTTAGGAAAATTTTTGAGTGAACCTTTATTATACTTACATTTACATACAATAAGAAACAAAACCTAGTGCCTAAGATGTACATAATTTACCAATCACTCGTCGTCTTCAATGTGATAACTTGGGCTTGCCAGATCGTGAGAGCGATGCGAATCAAGTCGTTGGTGCGTGTGCAGTGTCGTGTCGTCAGGGGTTGGTGAGGCTGTGGTTGCCCTCTCCGGGGTTAGCTCCAGGCCATGTTGATGTCGTTCAGTGCCAAAACAGTGCCGAGAGTTTGCTTCGCATAGATTTTGACCTCGTTGTCATGTGGATTCAAAAGTTTGACTGGGAGGTATGGCTCCTTTGTGCTGTAGTGGATACCTCTCCTTGCCAAAACTCCTGACTTTGCAATGGAGGCCGACGGTTGGAATTCCAGAGTTGTTCCTGTTGCTGGGCATCCTTCCAAGCTTCCCAGGATGGTGGTTTCTGATTTGGGAGGGATTATGGTATCAGTTGGAGCGGAAATCTTCCATCCATCCTTCTTCGCCATGTGGAATGGCAATGGATTACCTCCGCCCAAAGCCACCGTTTTGTTCTTGAAGTCAAATTGAGCTCGGTCCAGTTTCTTCAGCAAGTCCGTCCCCAACAAACAAGTTTGTGGTGAGTTTGCTAACACGTGGAAACGGTGATGTATTTGTCGGTTGTCAATTCGGACGGACAAGCTTGCAGAGGCCTTGATTTGTAAGCTGCTACCCGACACGTTCAGTGCATTCGTGCGTGGTTCTTCAAAGGTGACAGGCAATTGTTTTGCAAAATCGTAGCTCAACAGAGAGATTGTAGCTCCAGTGTCGATGAGTGCGTTGACTGAAAATCCCTGAATATGTAGAGGCAACAATGGTACCACTCCAGTTTCGTACAGTGAGTCCATTTGTCCAGTGAGATTGCAAACCACCTGGGCCAGCTGCACTTGATGCAACACGTCTTGTGGCAAGTGAAGAAGCAGAATTGTGAACAGTTGCAGCAGCAGAATGCTAACGCGGTGACGCAGGAAGCTGGCAAGAGAAGCGGGAGCAACTCGAATCAGGTGAAACAACAAAAGGACAGGAAACGCCTTTTTCCATGAGAACGGAGTGATAGGCAATGTCGTGATGGGGTTTTTTCGTGTGTGAGTGTTAGTCATGCTTCTGCTCCTTTCTGTGTCTGGCAACACTGCAAACACTTGGGCTTGGTGTGTTTGGACAAGACTCCAGGGGGTGCATTGTGGAGAGCCTGGAGCAGTGTAGTTGGGCGTGAGCTGTGGAACCACTTTTGTTCTTCCAGTTTGATGGCGTTTGTGATCCAGCACGATGGCAGTTTCCTTTGGCTCCGAGGTTAGTGTCGTTTCCACCTCTTCGATCACTGGACCAGAGTTGGATGTGTATGTTTTCAGATCCATAGGTGGTTCTTGTCTCTGTGCTCTGGCCAGTACATGAGTCTGGTACATGTTGATGAAAGTCTTTGCTGGATTCAGCTGCATCTTTTGGAAACATGATGGGCAACAGCAAAACATGCCAAAAGCGATCCACACGAGCATGCAAGTGCAAAACACATAAAACTGCCAGAAACTGACATCCAATCCCCAGAGAAAACCAAACAAGCCTCTTTGCATGTTTGCCATCAGTTGCCGCGCACCTAAGGTGGGGTTCTCTGGGTTTTGGACGCCAAGTTCAGTGAGCAATTGGCGTTGTGCAGACAGTGAGCTCATGATGTCATTCATGGATATGTGCGTATCCAACTCGCTCCAGTTCATCATGATTATTTGGTGGAAGATTGTGGGTTTGAAGAACGTAAAGGTAGTATTGTCCCAATGCATCAGCTCTATCTCTGTCACCTGACCGTTAGCTGGGCGGATTTTGCCTGAGGCGCTTTCGTACAGGTAGGTGGTATTATGAAAGACCATGGGGATTTCTTTGCGCAATGAGCAGTCAGCTGGTAGGCCTTGTTTTGTTACGATTCCAGTTTTCGTGTTCATGTATCCTTTGTGTATTTGACTGCTGATGTTGAACTCTAAGGGGATTTCCTGTGTGCACGTGTTGTTCATTGGTAGGAATTTGTACGTGCCTTCCCTTAGCTTTGCGCATGGCCATAGTTCTATCGCATTTCCGCCGCTTTGTGCTATGATGTCCGATCGGTGTGTGAGATGTCGCATGGTCAGTGTTGGGGAGGCGAGTATGGATGCTTTGAGCACTGCCACTGTTGTGCGCATTGCTTTACACGTTTCGCTCAGTGCGTGTGCGAAAGCGAACTGAATGTTTTCTTGAGTGGAGATGTACAGTACAGTAGTGCTTGAAGAATGTACAATGCTGTGAGTACGTCTGTATGTACGTACATACAATGCTGTTTATCTGGCTGCGGGCGCAGATCAGAAGTCCGTGTCGGTCTGTCACACTAAAGTAAGTACTGTATTTACTGTACGTATACGTGTGGTACAGCTTTTCTAGTCAACCAGCAGTGAGATGATGAAAGCGAAAAGCGAAGACGTGCGTCGGTGCATGAGGTGAGAAAAGGAACCAGAGAGAAGAATGCACTTATGGCCGATATGGTGTGAATACGTACGACTGTGTAGTGTGTATATGCATGCTGAAAGAGTCGACGTCTTGTTTTGCCACTTTATTTTGCTGGGCATGCATACAGTAGTTGCCAGTGGCGATTCAGCTTATTTCTTTTGACGTCGGAGTTCTTGCCGTAATTATAGTTTTACAGCTTTGTCTTCTTGCGACTGAAGATGAGAAAATGTGAAAACTGGTAGCGGTCCGTTTGAGTGTGAGTACTTGACACTTTCTCGATGTGTACGTACGTACCTAACGGCATTTTATCCATTGAGCCGACAAATGCATCGTTGTGGTGCAGTAGCTGTCATCGGTGCGCAATGATAATCGCGCAATGCTACTAATGCAATAATGGCTCCTAAACCGTCGGATTTGTGGCCGTTGCAATTTCCTTTAGGGCATGACTTGTTGACGGAGTGCATACGGACGAATACAACAGGAGCATGTACGTACTGTACGTGCGTTGTTGAGTGTAGTGCGCCCTTGATTATTTTTAGCAAGACGAATATGCGTACGTGAGTGCACGTATGACGTGTGATGACGTCGAAGAGATGAGCGGAGATACTTCTGATCCGCTGTTGAACGGCGCCGATGGGCGCGTGCAGCATTGAAAGCTGCAGAGGGGTAGGGACAGAATGCCTACCGTAGTCTTGACTAGCATGATGATGCATGCGTACAAAGTCGCTGAGTATGTACACGCTGAGAAAGAGCGAGTGCATGCATGTTGCTCTTGAGTGAGCTTGTCGACGTGATGATTATGCTTCATACATGATGCCGGTTTGATTTCTCAGCAATCATGCTGTTTCTCTAGGGTCTCCAGCCCCTGGAAACGGAAGACGAGAGCTATAATGAGCTCTGTTGTGGCCGCCCTACCCCCACGCGGCAGATGCCAACTGGGGCATGTGAACGAAGATTTGCTCGCCTGTTGTAGCTGGAGAGCCGACAGGCGGCTCCCTGGGGGGGTAGGCTTCCCAGGGCGCTCGAGCGGAAGAACGCATGGCCGGTTAGCTACTCCGGACATGAGTCAAGACGACCGTGTCTTCTGGCTACAGTGGCGGAGGCGTAGGCGTAGGCCTCGTGTGAACACTGCAATGATGAATGAGGGCGTAGGCGCAGGCCCCGTATAAACACTGCGATGTGCCAGAAGATGGCAGTTCGGCGATGACGGAACGGCGGGAACCCCGAGGTTGACTTCATAGATGAAGTTTTACCCCGCCTGTAGAAGACGAATGCGTGTGATGACGCATGTAGACGAAAATGAGCGTTCCGACACGCTGCTGACGCTAACAATCCAGCTGTTAGCGATGTAGCAGAAGCAAGTAAGCTTTTTAGCTATACGTCGACACTTGCTCCCTACTATGCCGGCTTTGTCTTGACGTTGAGACTAGTTGGACACATAGCCTCGGCCGAAGGCTTATCACATAAGCCAGGTGGGAATGTACGTAAATGTACAGTAATGTACGTACTGTATGTACAAGTAAGTACAGTTATTTACACCTGGGAGTTCTCTCTCCAGGGTTGTACAAAACATACGTATGCTTCTTGAGTCCTGCGCTTGCTGTTCTTGATGGCCAAGCTTGAGCTGGTGAACAAGGGAGTGTTTACTGACTGGAAGAAGGTGATTGATGACTTGAAGATTCCGCAAACAGAAGGCGCATGACGCACCAAACTGTAAGACAAATCGCCATGACAAGAGAGCAAAACGGATCCGGACTAGAACGAGAGTGGCGACTTGCCTTACAAGTGACGAGTTCGAACTTCTGTTGCGGCTGTTGCATGCGTCAGCTTATTAGACACGAGGAGCATAGGTAGCTCAAGCGTTTGTTGTGTGTTGACTGTATCGGTAGTGGACGGTAGCATTTTCAATATTTATCTGACTATACATTATGTACAGGTACGAGAGCGAACCCAAAGTGAGCGTCAGAGCGTCAAGAACAAGCGAGAGAACGAATGAGAGCGAAAGAGAGAAGCGCCTATATTTATACCGCGCGCGAACAAAAATACGGCAACTGTTCCTACTAAAATTACCGTATGTGTCACAAGAAAACGAAAAAAGAAAAGAAGAGTAGGCCTGGACCCTAGGATATAAATAGGCCCCAAACCGGCATAAAAAACACATCAACGGCAACAACACTTTGTTTCTAGCCTTTTACCCTTCAGATGAAGTCGCTCCGGTCGCATCCAGTTCCAGAAATTCGGACTTTCCTTCCGCGCGTCGGTGATTCGGCTCGTTTCTCTCTCGCACGGAAAAATGATATTACTAAAGCACGCATACGCACAAATGGACGCACGACGCCGTGCTTAGCGTCATCGCAGCCACTTCGATGCAACATATTTCTTCAATATTCGGGGCTGCAAAGGCAGAAAAACGACGAAAGCAGGACACTAAAATATTCAAAACAACAACGCAATAATATTGAAACAGCTTGCAACTCAACGCGAAAGCATTTAGCAAGTTTTTATTGGAATGGGAACCCGCCAACACAGACTCTTTGGCTGCGAAGCTCCAGCTTCGCCAAAGCTGGAAATCGAGAGGAACAACGTCAACGGAAGCTCTAAACATATACGCACCTACGCTGTTATGGCGAACGTGGTGCTTGCCCCTTTGGATTAGCTAGTGAAACAAATGTGTTTTCAGCCTGCGTCTTTTCGTTCTTCTCCGTAGTAAAACGTCCGACACCCTCCGCTTACGCCGCGGTGGCTCGACGATTATTTACACGGACTCCTAATTTTCTCGGAAACCTCGCAAAGGGGTTTCGACGGATCCTAAAGAAGAGTTGGTTGGGACACGAGAGGGTCACCAGACGACGTACATGTCATGGACAACACGGAATATATGCATTACTAATCTTCGCAAAAAATAAACACAAACACAATATAATTGAAACAAGCGCCCAATAAAAAAGTAGGAAAGGAGGGAATTTGAACATATAACCGTTCGTCCTTTCAGTTCAGTTCAGACGTTCAGATTCAGAGACATTCGAAGCGGCAGCTTAGCTTGTAAAATAGGTTGTTGTCTACTTTATCCGTCATGTCGAAGGCGTGTCGTCTTAGTTGTGAATTCTGCCAGAAGATCTTCGCGTCTAGACAGAGTCTGTGTAATCACAAGCGAACGTTATACTGGAAATCCAGAAATTTTCGTAC
The DNA here is from genome assembly GCA_030247985.1 of Epsilonema sp. ZAB3_2. Lineage (NCBI taxonomy): Eukaryota > Metazoa > Nematoda > Chromadorea > Desmodorida > Epsilonematidae > Epsilonema > Epsilonema sp. ZAB3_2. The sequence continues at coordinate 6,498 of JASAMW010003525.1, forward strand.
TCTTTTATATTTCGTACTGGGAGGGGGTGCCTGTTTCGTATCCATTAATTTTCGTACAGGATGGTGGGTCAACCATGTATGAGCACAAAAAATTGAATGCGTCATCGTATGAGCGAACGGGGTGTTCTCATTAGCGCGAATCGCAGTTGCGCATCACCCAGAAGCGCGAAATCAAAAGCGCGAAGTGTCAGTAGCGCGTCACCAAATGTTCGCGTTTTCCAGAAGAGCGCTCTCTCATTAGCGCGACACGTACTTTGCGCGCCGAAAAATGTCCGCAAATATCCACTAGCGCGAAGTCGCAGTTGCGCATATCTCATTAGCGCAAAGGGTGATTTCCTACCGTCTAGAAGTTAGTGTGTTCCTGTGACCCTACTCTGTCCCTGCCCCCATATGGTACACACCCGGCGTTACGCTGGATACAACTTGAACAGTCGCAGGCTTAGGCTTAGGCTGAGGCTTAGGCTTAGGCTCACCACGCACGTATGAAAGTGAAAGTATCACGTACACATGCCTTGGTTGCTTTTTTTAGAGTTTTTTCGAATGGAAAAATGAAGTGGAGAAGCATCTACTTAAATTTCGTGGACTGAGGAGAAGATCCGTGCCCCCCGACTTCGACAAGAAAGACATGGAGAGCTTCATCGCTCGGGCTGGAAAACTGCTGCAGTTCAACACAACTGCAACGATTGCGGAAGAGCGAGTGGATGCGGAGTTATCGCGATTGCAGATTGAAAGTGCTGGAGATGTGAAAGGAGAAATCGTTGCTTATCGACGGCGGTTTGGTGATGCCTTTTCCGCCGGGGACTTTGAAACAGCTTTATTTTACCATGATTGTATGAAACGTTTGATGGACCGCAGATAATGCACGAAACCAATTTTATGTTGTTTGATGATGTGCTCTACGTTGATTTTTGACTATTCAAGCATTGCTGCACAGTTACAGTAAAGTAAAATAATTTGAAAAAGCCATCTATTACCTAATTTATACGAGCACACGAGTACGAGCACTGTTGCCTTGACACAGGGCCAAAGAAATATGGCATACAACAGCTTTACGGGCGTGGAATGATTATTACATATATATGCGTAAAATTGTAATTACCAGCGTGTACGTCGTCTGATGACCCTCTCGTGGTTGGGACGGAAACTTGAAGAAAAAGAAAACAGGAAAGAGGCTCCTGCAAGTAAATACATCAAGATGACGTCTGTAATGACGTGCAAAGTTCATCCGGTGGTAATTCTGTCGATTGTTGACGCGTATGAGCGTCGCTCGAACAAAGAAGGATCGCAACACAAAGTCATCGGAACTTTGCTTGGTAAGAAAATGTGCGTAAAAATCATTGTGTGAGTAATACCCGCGTATCGTAGAGCGCATGTATCTTTGCAAGCGTTTTGCGAATTGTGCCGCGTTCACTGTCCGTACGTACATCCCGTACGTCCGACGTATCTAGAAGTACGTGGTGGCACCACAAACAGCCACCATGTACTCCTAGATACCTCAAACGTACGGACGTATGGTGAACGCGACATTAGAGCAATAACATTGTCGGTTCGGTACGTATAGTTCGGAATTGTGCGTATCATAGATGATAGACCTCTGAATTCTGTATGTCCATGGACATCTGTAACGTTGTGAAGAGGAATTTTTGTATGGCAAAAAGGAAGGTTCACAACTTTACGCATTTGCACGATTATTTTCCAAATAACGCGCAACATAATACGCGACTGTATTCGTATATTATTCCTCGATTTTCTGAGTAGGGTAGTGTGGGGTAAACCTGGCCAACTAGTAGGCCTACTTCAAATCCGTTCTTTCTGCATGGGTGACCGGATTTACCCCAGCAATAAAGCCGGCTTGGTTTACCCACGAAACTGCGTGTGTTATATATAACAGGTAACTACGACAAGCGTGTTATCGAGATTACCGGGTGTTACGCGGTTCCCTTCTCAGAGGCGAAAGAGGAACCCGAAATCGATGTCACCTACAACAAGGACATGTTCGATATGATGCAGAAAGCCGTACCTACCGAATTGCCCGTTGGATGGTACGTAGACTAGTTTTGCCTTATGTACAGGGTGTTTCAAAAGTAGCTGTCATGTTTGACCGACGGTGAAACCTGTGTCAGTTACTTTTGGACCGCCCTGTCCGTGTCGTGTACACGTATAGCATGTTCCGAAAGTAAGCCTTTGAAAGCGTGGCAGTTGGTTACTTTTGGGCCACCCTGTACGGGATGTTCCGTTAGTAGACCATAGACGAAGTTGCGGGAAGATTGAAAACGTGTAGCAAGCTACTTTTGGGCCACCCTGTTACACGTGGGACACGTGTAGCATGTACAAGTACCGTTACCCTTCTGTTTGTTTTTTTACCACAAGTAATAGCGCTGTTACTTTTTGTGTCACAGGTTCTCTACATCGCCAGAAATCACTGAGACCAGCCTTTCCTACCATACGTACTACTCTGGTTTCTGTCGCAGCGGTCAAGAAAGAAGAGAACAGCCACCTGTGGCGTTTCTCAATGTTGACACGACGCTCCAAACGGGAAGAATGGGCGTGAAGGCCTATCTGAGGTAACTGAATACCCACGAGTTGAGTTTTGGACGCTACACACACACGTGAACTCCGAATTCGCTCTGAATTTGGAGCCCTGACTGTGCTTCAACATGCAAAATCACCGAGTTCGCTCTGAATTCGCTCCTTTTTTCTAAACGTGCGTGTGAACAGCCATCCAAGTTTGTAATTTGAAGACGTGTGAGTTATGGACGTTGGTTTCGGTTCAAGTTCAAAACAAAGTCACATTCCAAAGTCGAAGCGTACTCGCTCGGAGCAAACTCGGAGCACGTCTGACGTGGCGAAGAAGGGGTGGCTGTCAATCGCCTCTTCACTCTCACGTGATCAGCTGGTTGCGCAAACCGACGCCAACCTTTGCCATGGTTACGCAATTTTATGTCGTTGGCGTCGGTTGCGCAACTCCCATATGTCGGCTGGCGTCAGTTGCTTAACTCCCATATGCCGGTTGGCGTCAGTTGCGCAACTCCCACATGTCGGTTTGCGTCGGTTGCGCAACCTGTTGACCACTTTGAGGAGGAGTAAAAATGCTCTAAATTTTCCAGAGCCAAGGCCGGTATCCCCGGCGCCAAGGAGCCACATTGCGCCATCTTCGTGCCTCTGCAGGTGGAGGTGGCGTCCTTCGACGGGGAACGGGTGGGACTGGACCTCATCCAGAAGGCCGCCGACTCCAAGAACCGACAGGTGGAGCCGCACAGCGGACCCGAGCTGATGCAGGCGAACCTCGACCAGATGCTGGCCTGGCTGGACCAGATACGACAGTACATCGATCAAGTCCTGGTATGTATGCAGAGTAGAGTAGGGTACTGTGGGGTAAATCCGGCCTTGGGAACCTGGACCAGATGCTGGCCTGGCTCGACCAGATACGACAGTATATCTATCAAGTCCTGGTATGTACGTGTGTGTAAAGTAGGGTAGGGTAGGGTACTTGTGGGGTAAGTACGGCCTTGGGAAAATCTGACGGCCCCGAGCTGATGCAAGCCAACCTGGACTAGATGCTCGCCTGGCTCGACCAGATACGACAGTGCATCGATCAAGTCCTGGTGCAGAGTAGGGTAGGATACTGTGGGGAAACCCGGACACGGGGTAAACCCGGACACCTACGGTAAGCTCCTTTGAACTTGTCGCTTCAGTAAATGATGAACCAGGGTAGCTCATTTGAAAGAGGAGAGTTAGAGAAATCGATTGGTAGAATACTTGTCTCAATCGGTCGTATGGGTTCTGAGACATACTAGGTGTCCCGGTTTACCCCCGTGTTCGGGTTTATCCCACACTACCCTGGGGTAAACCTGGATATGAGTTTATAACAGAGCTCCTCTGTTATTTTAAAATTCTGGTGGTATGTTTGGCAGTGCGTGGTAAGAAACTCAAGCCAGGGCCTAGGTAAAGCTTAGAATTCCAGTTGATATGGTATTGTATGCTTGATATAGGGTACTATGGGGTAAACCCGGCCATGGAAAAATCTGGCCACCTAATATATTTTATTTGGTTCATCAATTGCTGAAACAGCAAGTTCAATGGAGTGTATTTGGCGGGTTTACCCCATGGTCTTGTTTTCCCCACGGTAATTCAAGACGTGGCCAGAGAGAGAACATAAAATACCAGCCAAGATGTTGATAATGATGTATGGTTTTGTATTATGATGCACATTGCACATAAGGCTGGACACAAAGTGAATTTCGGTATTTGTGGCTTGTTTTAGGCTGGTAAGAAAGCAGGCGACCCCGAGATTGGTAGACGCTTGATGGAGTTGGTCAACGGTGTGACGAAAGTGAAACCGCAGGAATTCCAAAGCGCACTGAACGCAGGAATGAAGGTACAATAACTCATCCGCATCTTCTTTACCACTGCTTTAGGGTATCGTGACAGGGTAAACCTAGGAGGTTTTATTGGTGGGGTCAATTCGAGTACCCACATGGAACGAACGGCCTTTAGCACTATAGTCTCGCACAAAGGTTCGCTGTACAACTCAAGTCGTGTTGCGTAAATACATAGATTTATCTTTTGTTGCAAAAGTACAAGCAAACTACGCAGGACGACTTGAGTTCCATAGCGAACTCTCCCTGGCCAGACCGTTAGTTGGTGTAACCTTTATGGATTCTTGATTTTGGGGATTTGTGTTGCAGGATTTCTTGATGGTTTCCTACCTGGCGCAATTGGCGAAAACGCAGCTGAACTTGAATCGATTGCTAGTGTTGCAGTCTTAGAAATTTCTTCGTTGTTGTTGGTGGATTTCTTGCGGTTTTGAATCTAACGGTGTTACAGATGGAAGGAATAATGTTTTCATGGTGGATGTGAGCTAGTTTCTGTGAGATCAAGTTTGTTTGATGTCAAACACTACTTGTTGTACTTCCATTTGCTACCATTTGGGCAGTTTGAAGTGTGATGCATGTATATATTATGTGTATTGCATTGTTTGATGTGTTTGCAGATTTGGTCGGCTTTTCATGCAAGCAAGATGAAGGTGAAAATGATTTCGCGCAACCCTGACGAATATTTACGCGAGACAAAGAAGGATATTCACAAAGGTGCATACGTAAATCTTGTCCCCAAATCTAGCCGTCCATCGTTCCTCATGTGAATGCGTTATCCTTTTAAAAATATGGACAAACAGGCCTTATGGCCCATTCACATAGGAGACGTGCGCCGGGCGTACGCTCAGCGTTTGTTTCACTAGTTCAGCGCTATCGTTATCATACCGTACTACAATAACAATCTGAATAAACAGTTATAATACTAGTAACATATCTACCACACCACTATAAACTCATATGTTTGATGTTTCAGTGCCCCGCAATTTCTCGCGCGAACTCCACCCTTTCCAAGAAACGCGGGAGTACGTACGCGCGATGAACGCGACCAAACTCGCGAAGGTGTTCGCGAAGCCATTTCTGGGCTCCTTGGATGGACACGGTGACGGAATTTCCGTGCTCGCGAAACACCCCACCCGACTTCCCTTTTTCCTCTCCGGCTCGTATGACGGGGAAGTACGACTGTGGCATCTGGGCAGAAAGCAGTGTCAGCTGGCTTTAAAGGGGGCATCTGGCAGAAAATTTGTATGAATGATGCCGCGTTCACTAGACGTCCGTCCGTAAATCCGTACAGCGTATCTAGGAGTACGTGATTGTTTGCGGTGTTCCATGTACTCCTGGATTCGTCCGTTACGGATTTACGGACGTTCTGGCGAACGCGGCATGATGGGGAGACAAGGTTCATAGTTCGTACATTTGCGAGCATTTGCCGATGTAGATTTTCTTCTCTTTCAATCTAATCCCATGTTCAGGGAGCAGATTTTGTCTCTGTGATGTAGGGGAACCGGTTAGAAGAGGAATTTGGCAACATTTTAGCTATTTAGCGCTTTGTCTAACTGGTTCCGTGCGTCACAGGGTAAAATCGACTCTTGAACATGGCGGGCTAGTTCGAAAGAGGAGCAAATTTTATAGCAGATAGCTGCTGTCCAATAGGGTACTGTGAGGTAAACCCGGCCACCCAAGCTCCTGTGAACTTGCTGTTTCAGCAAATGATGAACCAAATACTAGCTCATTTGAAAGAGGAGAGTCCTTGGAATCGATTGCGTATTTTATTTGTCTCAATCGATTCATTGGTTGCTGAGATATGCAGACCTGAAACTATGGTGGCGGGATTTTCTCACGGCCAGGTTTACCCCATGTTACCCTATACGAAATATGAAACTTGGCTCCTCATCATATATCATACAAATGTTTCCGCCAGATCACCCCTTTATGAGCGCATCAAGGCTACGTCAGAGGTTTATGCGTGGACCCGATAGAGGGCGCTAGCTTCGTAACGGTGGGAGATGATCGACAGATCAAGCACTGGTCTCTGTCGCTGGACACCGATTTGCCAGAAGAGCTATCAAATGAGCCTCTGGACACCATCCCATCCAAAATGAGTCTGCTAGACGTTTCTCATCATTGGGGCAGACAGCAGTACGCCACGTGTGGTGAAGGAGTGAGTTTATGGGATCATCAGAGGTCTACGCCCGTCCGTACGTACCAGTGGGGAGTGGACAGTGTGCACAAGGTCCGGTTTAACCCTGTCGAGACGGCGATTTTGGCTGGCTTGGCGAGCGATAGAAGTCTGTTGCTGTACGATACGAGGGGACAGGTGCCGTTAAGAAAGGTAGGTTATGTATGGACCAGTTGCGCTATGAAATTATGTGGTAGGTAATGACCGACCTCTCATATTTCTTAGCGCAACTGCTCCGAAAGGTAGGTTATGGACCAGTTGCGCTAAGAAATTGTGTGTAATGACCGACCTCTCATATTTCTTAGCGCAATCGGAAAGGTAGGTTATGGACCAGTTGCGCTAAGAAATTATGAGTGGTAACGACCTCATTCTTAGCGCAACTGCTCCGAAAGGTTGGTTATGGACCAGTTGCGCTAAGAAATTATGAGTGATGGCGAGATGCGGCCCATTTTTTATTCGGTAAAGGTGAAGGGAAAAATGCAATAATTCTTGGCGCAACTGCTCCATATATGGTTTTAATTTTTTTGTTTGCCCATGATAAGAACCTTGTCTCGTTTGGTTTGGTCCACCTATGTGAATTTGCCTTGGTTTTTTGATACCTTCAGGCAGTGCTGAAGTTGCGCTCAAACGCGCTGTGCTGGAATCCTATGGAGGCAACGATGATTACGGTTGCGAATGAGGATTACAAGTAGGCTATTTATGTACAGTAGATGCTGCTTGCGTATGTCTCATGCCGCGTTCACAAGACGCCCAACGTACGTCCGTGCTCTTAGAGCTGTATGGACGTCTTGTAAACGCGGCATCAATTCTATGCACAGAGAGCGAACGCACACTTCGACTTTGCATAATTCGTGTGTGTACCCTAAGCCCCTAAACGATATGCACGTACAGTACGGTACTGCGGGGTAAATTCGACAACATTTTTACAGTATTGGATGGTAGAAAGAACAGCTTTCAAGTAGCCGTGTGTACCTCCACGTTACCCCATGTCCTAACTTTGTTTGAGCTTTGCACTTCTCGTTGGAACATGAATGAACTATTATGTTTTCTTTCAGTTTGTACACATTCGACATGCGCAATCTCAAGGCTCCGGTGAATATTCACATGGACCATACGGAAGCGGTGATGGACGTGGATTACTCGCCAACGGGAAAGGAGCTGGTCTCCGGCAGCTATGATCGATCGATCAGGATATTTCCGGTTGCCAAAGGTCGGAGCAGGTAAGTAGGGTACTGTGGGGTAAAACCGGACACCTAAGCTTTCTGAACTTGCCGCTTCAGCAAATGATGAACATGGTAGCTCATTTGAAAGAAGGAGAGTTCAAGGAATCGATTGGTAGAATACTTGTCTCAATCGGTCGTATGGTTGCTGAGATTTAGGTGTCCGGGTTTACCCCCCGTGTCCCGGTTTACCCCACAGTACCCTTATCACTGCTCAATGCAGTATAGTAGATAAAGCGACTTGCCACGAAAAGAACACTAGGGTATACCGCTATAAGCCTGACTTGCCACGAAAAGAACACTAAGGTATACCGCTATAAGCCTATCTAGTAGACTTGCCTATCTACTAACTATAGCTTATAGCGGTATAGCCTAGTGTTCTTTTCATAGCAAGTCACTTTGATGGATTGAGAAAATCTTGATGGCCGGATTTTACCCGTGTAGCGAACCATACACAAAAGTATCAGCTTGGGGAGATGGAACGCTGATTATGCATTATGCATTGTATGTTCATTCTTGATTGCGATGTCTCTAGGGAGGTGTATCACACGAAGCGAATGCACAGGGTGATGTGCGTTTTGTGGTCCATGGACAACAAATTCATTCTGAGCGGATCGGATGAGATGAACATTCGGTTGTGGAAGGCAAACGCTTCGGAAAAGCTGGGAACTGTAAGCCATGGATATGAATACTGACTAAATACCGAGGGCCACCTACCGAACACCTATAAGTCTTAGCGCAACTGGTCAATATTGTTTTTCAGTTTACAGTTGTGCGTAGGAAACTCAGTCCAATACAGAGAAATACCTACTTGAACCCAGTTGTGGCCTCAAAATCACCAGGTTTTAGTCTGAACACTGAGAGCTCGCGATGGAATTCAAGTCGTGTTGCGTAAAATAGAATCACAAATGCGGATTTCTGCCAGTGCTTTGTGTACTCCTATTCTGCACAAGTACATGCAAACTACGCAAACGAATTGAGTTTCATGGCGAACTCACTCTGGTCAGACTATTTACGATTTGCGGTAACGCGATTGGGGTTGTCGGTTGATAGCGACCCCTCGGTATTTAGTGAAACTTTGGATCGGTGTCTGCGCGGTCGTCGACTTCATTTGTTGTCAGTTCTTCTTTTCACTCGCTCCTTTTCCGCTCCCAGATCGTTGACAAGGTCGACGACCCGCAGACACCGATCCAAACTTTCACTAAATGCCGCGGGTTCACCATCGACCAACCCAATCGCCTTACTGCATATGGTGGATAGCTGTTCCCTGTCCAGTTTTGCCCCGTACTGCCCTACCTTTCTGCTCTGTTTTTTAAGCTTCGCCCTCGCGAACGAGCCAGCTTCGAGTACAACGAACGGCTGAAAGAGCGCTTTGCTCACCACCCGGAGATACGACGCATCGCAAGACACAGACACGTGCCCAAGCACATCCTCAGCGCATCGAGGGAGCACGGGATAATTCGGACTTCGCAGAAGAGGAAGGAAGCCAACAGAAGAGCGCACTCAAAACCCGGAGCTGTGCCACATGAGCCGGCGAGGAAGAAAGTGGTGCATGAAGTGGTGGAGTGAACACGGGAGTGGCGTATTCTTCCTGGAAGGTAGTTATGGATTCTTGATAAGTGTGGAAAATGGTGCATAGTGGTGGAGTAAACACAGGAGTGGTGTATTCTTCCTGGAAGGAGTTGGAGGTGTTATGGATTCTTGATGCAGTGGGAAAAAAAGAAAATGGTGGAGTGAGAATGGAGCTTGGCATATTCTTCCTGGAGGATAGGATTTGGAGGTGTTATGTCTTCTTGATAACTGTGGAAAGGAAGAAAATGGTGGAGTGAGAGGAATGGAGCTTGGCATATTCTTCCTGGAAGGGATTGGGTTTGTTGATACAGTGGGAAAGGAAGAAAATGATGGAATGAGAGGAATGGAGCTTGACATATTCTTCCTTTGGATAGGATTTGGGGGAAGTTATGGAGTTTTCATAAATGTGGAAAATGGAAGGATGCATGTAATAATATTCTTTCCTTGAGTAGGACGGAATAAGTTGTTACTGTTGTTCGTGGTGTGATTATTATGAACTGTTGTTTGATTGTGGGGAAAGTAAAATATTTTCTAGTTTCCATTGGTTGTTTTTGGAACAGGGTATGCTACACTGTGTGTCTTGAGTCATTGAATTTGGAGCTCAAATCAAGCAAAAATGCGTAAGGAACTTTCTAGCACAAGGAGTGCTGGCCCAGGCCAGCTATTGTGGAAATTTTATGCATTCTTGCTGTAAGCGTATGTACTGTTCCTGTTTAGGGGAGCTTTATAAAAATACGTCACGCAAGATTCATCCGTCGGTAAACCCCCCTCCTGCACCTCACGTTTTTGGCCGCAAAACCCCCGAGTTTGCTTGTTGTGTTGTACACAACGTGACATGATCGTCACGCTACCGCAACCCCCTCCCCAATTTTTCCATGACGTAATACAGGGTGTACCCTCAGAATAAACTCACCGGGTGTTTGTGCCTCCCATTCCTCAACGGAGCATTAGACATTAGTACGCTCTTTTGTATTTTGTAGCTAAGGCTTCAACGTTTATGCAGGCAAAATTTCAGCCCCCTAGTCCCTCTACCAAGGAAGTTATGAAGGTTCAAACTTTCGGACACAGAAATTTACGTTTTTTTTTCACTATGGGATAAAAAACTGGGATTAAGAACAAAGTTTGCACTTCACAGCTGAGTTTTCAATTTTTCTTCATAATACCGCAGCAGATTTGGTTCTGCCACATCCTGCATAGGATATCTAAACATGTTTTGAAAAT
>JASAMW010003526.1:0-14544 GCA_030247985.1 Epsilonema sp. ZAB3_2
GTAGGGTACTGTTGGGTAAACCTGGACACGAAGGTAAACTCGGACACCTAGCTTGGGGAAAACAGCACGCACCTTCATTTGTATGTACGCTTTTTAAATTGATAGAGTGAGATTAGTGCTCATGATGAGGTATAAGATGTTCATGATGATGGGATTTTGTACTGCTATGTATACAACAATACGTCCGGTTTGACCCCACGCTACCAACTGAATTGGTTCGTATGCGTACTGTGTTACATTTGTGATAATTTCTTCAATGCTTTGGCGTGAGGTAATAGGTGCATTGTTCTGTCTTTCCTTTGCAGAGACATGGACATCAAATCAGGCGTAGACCAGATGCCTCCAAGTTCAGCGAGGCAATACGGGTATGAGTGGGTATTTCGTTGATCATTGGCCTGTTTTTTTTTTACACCACACTCTTTTACCTACTTGCATGTTGACTTTTGCATGTACAGTACAACACAGTAGAATGTGTAGTACGACTGACCAGTAGTAGTGTATCATGGGGTAAACCAGGCCGCATTTATTGGTGGAGTACACCCGGTTACCCCGTATAAATAACTGTTTTGGGCCTTCAGAAATGGTGGCAGGATCTACCCCATAGTACCCTTTCTTTATCATTGCAGGAATTGACTCATGAAATCGACCAGTCCTACTGTATCCTGGGCTCTTTGTTCCGCAGTGGATCTCGACTCACCTTTTTTTGCCAGTCAGGTACGGGCAAATGTAGCAAGAATATATAATGCTATCGTTGTAGCAAGAATATATAATATGTATGCGGCAGAGGGGAAGAATGGCGAAACCCAAAAAGTTGGTGATGATTTTCTAGAAGCATAATGGAAAAGCAATAGAACGGATGCGCTTGTTTCACGCCAATGAATTGCTTCAATTTTTTTCACTACAGTTCAGCCATTCTTCTCTATACTGCATGGGTTATGTATTTTTGGTACTGTACTGTCCCTTGTCCCGATTATTTCTTATTTCGTCTACATTACGTGCATCAACCATTCTTCTCCACAGTACACAGACATAGGGTTATGTATTCTTGGTACTGTACTGTACTGTTGTGTATTCTACTCTACCATGGATCATGATTCCAGACGAGCCGAATGGGTGAATGGGTTTGCAGACGTCTGTATTGTGATGGACCTACATGTACAAAGTACGACGCTTTCGTGGATACCTTCTAAATAAGTGGTACCAAATTATGGTCCACTTTTTTAGTAGGTGTCTACGCTTTCGCCATACTTTGTACAGAGGTGTGGACCGCTGTGTAGATCCGCTAAAACAGACGCCTACATACCCATTCGACTCGTCTGGAATCACGATTTGGAGTAGAGTGCCAAGTTTTATCATGTTCTTAAAGGTGGAACGTTACGCAGACGTCTATGCGAGTACCTGCTGCAATCTGCTCTACTACCCCCTGTTCTATAGCTTCCGTGCACCCCCGATGCGTCTACCCCACGAGAGCACGGTGAGTCATCAGAAGGTGCAGAAACCCCCTGAACAGCAGGCGCCAACCGTCCCTGTCAAACCCACGCCTTCGGAGAGAAGAGCCACCCTCCCGAGAGATATCACGTTTGTACACGAGGAAACGGAAGGTCAGTCTGACGACGAGCTGGAGCAGGAGGAGGGAGGAAAGGAGGAGAAAGCGACGGGGCGAGCCGGACGACAGAGGCAGGAGAGCGCCGGAGAGAATAATAACGGCGGCAGCGGGGGCGTGTTAAGACAGGTGTCGTCTACTACGCAAGGAGGAGAAAAGTTGGCGGAAGGGGGTGAGGATGTGGTGGTGTTAAGGCGCTCCTTGGTCGATGGGGAGAGATGATGAGGTTGGAGGGAAGGGGATGGGCGGTTAACACCTACCATAAGGCGTTGTGTTCCCGCCAAGGTCAACAGGGATTGCTGTATGTACAACTGCAGGTATTCCTCGGTGGTAAGACCTTTATGGTAGGCAATGGTCAAGGGGGTGGGGGTGGAGATAGGATAAATTCTTGGGCCGATTCTTCCTCAAACTTTCTGCAGTTTTTATTCGGTATGTATTGCATTGCCGAAAATTAGAAGACAGACGTTTGCTTTTACAATGTGATGAATGCAAATGGGTGTTTGTTTGGATTTGGTGTGGTCTCATACTGTTTTCGCAGTTCTTGTACATAGCCTAGGCCTATATACTAGTACTTACATCTGCTGTATTTTGTATTGGCTATTTGAAATACAGATGAATGTACCCTATTGTAGTAGCTGCATTGTTGCTAATGTGTGTACTGTACTGTGTAGATAGGCCTACAATAGATTGATTCGCTGCATACTCTCAGTATTCGCAATCATTTTATGCAAGCGCTATTGGTTATTGGGTGCCGTTTTCGTACGGTATAATAATGAGTTTTGTCTTTGTGTTTTTTTGTAGTCCACCAAAAATTCCCAGTGAACTACGGTCAAGCTCAAATATGTTTCATAGTCTTCTGAACCGATTTCGTTTCCTCATTCTTGCATTTCCTGTTCATGAGTTACGGTCATTGAATAATGTCTCTTTTTGTCGTCAACTGCTTTGTTCTGTTCAAATTTTTTTCTGTGATAAGCCACATGAAAATGCGAACTTCTTAGCTTCTCTATATGTTACCAGCTGGTCTGTTCCATGAGAACCAAAGTGAAGTTTGCATAGGTGGGTCCCTCTTTCTTTTCATGTTATGTAGCCTATCAGTGATTTTGTCAAGTGCTTTGGAATGTAGGCCTATGCATGCAATGCACGGATAATAAAGATCTTTTGTCTGCTTCTGCAAAGACTACACTAAAACGCTTATGCATGATTGCAGGTCATGAAGCGATTATACTCGTAATCCCATTCTTGCTTTTGACAATAAATCGATCGTTTATGCTGCTGGGAACACTTTGTCGTATATACATACGTATAGGTACGAGCGCAAGTAAAAATAATTATCACGCCCCCTTCGCAATTCACGAAAGGTAAGCTTGCAGCTATTCAACATACACATACATACAATAGGTGTAGGTCACCGAAACTATTACCTCCAAGGCTCATTAAAGCGAAATTGGAATAAAAATTATGAATTCTAACAATGGCGTTTCTCCCTGGCTGAAATACACGGCGGCTTTTGCGTTTGGTATTCTAGCTTCATATGTCCGCAGCCCTTTTCACAAACTTTTGTGTACGAAATTACAATAGCCTACATTTTACATGTTTTAAATGCAATATTCAATATGAATATTGAATATTGATGGCACGTACTACTGTATGTACGTAGATGTATGTACTAGAGATGTAACAGGGGCTCCGGCTCCGGTAAATCCCGGCATATTTTTGGATCCGGCTCCGGCATAATGAAGGTGGATCCGGTACCGGATCCACGGTCTATCTTTTACACTTTTTTGCTGACTGCCTCCTTGAAAAAATTAGGTCTTCCCATCAAAATTGATCAAAAATTATTGCGAAACTTTTGAATGAGACTGTTTTGCAGCGCTCAGGCAATCGCATTTGAGTCATCACGACGGGGCCAGGCGAGCCAAAAAACGGCCAAGTTTCTTCGGGCTCCTAGGAGCCGGCAACCAATGACCGATAGGGGCAGGCGGGGTTTAGGGGGAATAAATCCAGGTCTCGTGGTAGGTAGTTGCTTGGCTCTCATGCAGCTGAAGAGGATTAGTGACCCGCGTCAATGGGGCAATAAAATATATTCCATACGGTCGCCTGCTCGGCGTAGACCAACGGTCCCATGCAACAAACAATAATCCCCTGCCCTGTCTTTCTCTTCCTTCTCACTGTGGTGACTATCTGTCTTGTGCTCGATAATTGTTCATCACCAAGTTTTGCTGCCGCTTTTGTACGTATGTGGTGAACAAACACTTGGATAGAATGTCTTCCTCTGTTGCAAAAGCAATAGAAAATTAGAGAGGATTTAAGTTGCTTCAAGCAGCACAGAAGCCATGGTAAGAAAAGCAAATGAATGCATCACGAAAAGTACAGGTACTGTACGTAACGTATGTAGGTACGTATAGCACATACGTACGTACGTATAGCACGTTCTTTACCTTTGCGATGAGGAAGGAGCGTTTGCTTGGCCATGAGGAAGGAGGTGGCGTGTGGCATATTGGCCGGCTCATTAGACCTGCTGTGTGTGTGGCGTGTTGTCGCTCTTTCTTTTCTCCCTTCCGTCACTCAAGTTTCCCGCTGAGCTCGGGCAAGATTTACAACGCCGCCTGGGGGCAGATTAACGCTTGAGATGGCAGGAAAGCAAACACAGAATTAGATGGCCACGTGAACCGACCTACCCTGCAATTGGCTGTATTTTCGTGGGTGGGGCGAAAGAAACTTGGCCGTTTTTTGGCTCGCCTGGCCCCGTCGTGCATATATCTCATAGTTTCCCTTTGTATCGCATTATTGCAGCAATCAAATGATCAATATTGCTGCGCATTTTTCCTACAGTTGCTTGCTACAGTACGTATTTTCTGAGCTTGGATCCGGCTCCGGTTCCGGCCGGGGCAATTTTTCAGATCCGGCTCCGGCTCCGGCTCCGGCACTTTGAAAAATGTCGCCCTGTTACATCTCTAGTATGTACTCTCGCTTTTGCGAAATTTATTCCTTTGTGAGAGACGCAGAGGAAACGTGCTGTGTTTCCAGGCCCAACCGGTCACGATAGAAGGAAAGAGAAAGAATGACAGAAAGATAAAGATCACGCCACTAGACAGGAAATAGCTAAATACACTCACATCCGTGACACTCCCACTGACCAAGAGTCTCACGCACATACATACAGTACACTGTAGCGAACTACTGCAAGCGCTAAAATATCATGGATCACCGAAACTAATTTTCATACAGCGACATCTTCATACTTGTTTGTTGATCGACATCTAGGTACATAATGCTTGATATTGATACCCAAACACCATTGAACATTGATACATTGAACAGATTACTACAACTCCAGCCACCATTGTCCATTCAGACCAGACCATGCATCGAACTTGATAGATGAAATGGCAGAGGTCATTTTGTTGGCCTCTTGGGAGAGGAGTCATACATACCAAAAAGCTCATTTCTTAAAGCTCACTACTTACTACTAAAACTACAAGATGAACGATTCTGAGAAAGAAGCGGATGAAGAAACACTCCATATTATCTGGAAAACAGATGAAGAACCCAAAGTCAAGCTGTAGCTCAGGTAATCCCAGTATCCCAAGCTGACCACAATGTGACACCTGCGTGCCTGTCCATCGAATGGAAAAGTGTGGCATCATGCTTCTTACGCCTTTGCCATGCCACAGTACAACCCTCAATGCTGTCATCGCCTTGTGCATGTGTCACAGCATACTTCACCTCGCGTCCCACAGCTCTTCGATCACCCATCACTGTTTTAACCCTAATTCGAGTACTGGAAATCCTGTTGACATGAGCTGCCCTTCGTTTCGGTTTCGTTTTCGGTTTCCCTACATGAGTCGGTGTCGGTGTTCGGTTCGGTTTCGGTTTCACCCCCACCTCGGTTCGGTTCTCGCAGCTCATTGACAAACTAGACTTCGTTTCTCTCTCTGGGCTATCAACAGTACCTGACGCTTTCTTCGGTTGTAGTTCGGTGACACTTTTATGCACTGTCGGAATTTCTGGATGTTCGGTGACCATATCCCTCTCTGGAAGAGTCGGTTCGGTTCGGTACGATTCTGTACCCTTCACCACCTCAGTTTCATGTTCTACTTTACGCTCAACAATGTCACGAACACCTATCTGACTGTCCTTCTTCCCCATGTTATCACCATCAGGCTTTGTCATTGGCCCGATATCACCATGATTCTGTTTTCTTGAAGCGATATGTTCGAAAAGCGCTTGCTTTACAAACTCCATATTTCTTGCGCTCGATTCCTCCAGCCGTTTCTCCAGATCCAAAAGGACATCTCGAGCTCGACTAGCTATGTCACTTCGAACATTCTCCCTAGCAATCAGGTTGAACACTACGCTTCGGTTGTCGGTTTTGGTTGCCTCATTCGG
Source organism: Epsilonema sp. ZAB3_2 (assembly GCA_030247985.1). Lineage (NCBI taxonomy): Eukaryota > Metazoa > Nematoda > Chromadorea > Desmodorida > Epsilonematidae > Epsilonema > Epsilonema sp. ZAB3_2. The sequence goes on from JASAMW010003526.1 coordinate 5,993, forward strand.
TCGACTTCGGTTCAGTTCAGTTCGATCGTTCCCTACTTTCCGTCTTATCTCATTCCACAAAAAGTCTTCCCTGATTTTGTACCTTAGCAAGGTATTGACTGAAACCAACGACTGATGAAAGAGTTGTTCTGGCAAACTCTCATCATTTCCACACGCGCGACAACAGAATTGGAAATCACTGAGCCGAGGAGAAACAATATCCTCAAAGAAAGCCACTGGAATGACCATCTGATGCTCATTGCAGAGACAAACAATGTGGAAATAAAGCGTGCAAGTATGACACTGAATTGCGTGGTGAGCTGAAGTCACATCTTCTGAGCACAAGCTACAATCACCATACACCAGAACCTTTCGGCCGGTTTCGTCCGTACTGCATACTCTTCCGGACTTTTCAGCCATCCCCATTTTCCTGGATCCATCCGTACTGCATACTCTTCCGGATTGTCCAGTAGTCGCGTCTTTGCCTGTACTGCATACTCTTCCAGGCTCAGCGACCCTACGCACGTTTAAACCCTGAGACATGTCGCTCAATGCTCCTAGGTGCTACCAGCTCTAACTCAACTCAGACATACAACGACCCGCCTATCATACGTTTTGAAGGGCTAACGAGAACTTGAACTGAATCGATTCGAGAGACCCTATCTATCCTAGCCAAATGACTCGCGCCATTGACGCCATACTGGCGCCCTTGGCGCCTCTCCCACCAACACAAAAAAGCATCTATCCTTTGCTAGTTTCTTCGCAACTTTTGTGAAAATGACTGCTTCGCACATCTGTTAGCGAGCACAACTAAGCCATTGTCGTCCTGTAACACAAGAAGAGATGCAGAAATTATTGTTGCAAAGAGGCGTCTAGATCCTGAAGGTCAGAAGAAAACAAGGCCAGTGTCAGCATCAATAGGTAAGTCAGAGAAAAGATCGATGCTGACAACAGCAAGAGAGATGATAAGGCGGTTTTGACTGATACAATAGGTAATGGTAAACCATCCTTCCTGAAAAACATGCTTGATTTTGCAGAACTCGAAACGCTAGCCCTGAAATATCATGGAGACGATGTGTCAATGAGCTATCAACCTCAATATTTTGAGGCATACTCAAGGCAGCTTCCCGCAAGCTTGCGTAATGAACAGTTTACGATGATCGAATTCGGAACCAGGGGTGGCCAGTCCGGAAATATGAGTAGGAGAAAGCATTCTGGTGTATGGTGTTGTAGTTGTGTAGAATGACTTAGCTCAACGATTGTGTATACTTGCACGCTTTATTTCAATGTTTGTCTCTGAATGAATAGATGGTATTCAGTGGCTTCTTTTGAGGATTTTGTTTTCTCGGCTCAGTGTTTCATTCTGTTGTCGCGCGTGTGGAATGATGAGAGTTTGCAGAAAACTCTTTCATCAGTCGTTGGTTTCAGTCAATACCTTGCTAAGGTACAAAATCAGGGAAACTTTTTGTGGAATGAGGATAAGACGGAAAGTAGGGGGGAACGATGCGAACTGGAAACTGAACCGAAGTCGACCGAATGAGGCAGAAACCAAAACCGACAACCGAAGCTAGTGTTCAACCTGATTGCTAGGGAGAAATGTTCGAAGTGACATAGCTAGGTCGAGCTCGAGAGAATGTCCTTTTTTGATCTGGAAAAAAAAACGGTGGAAGAATCGAGACGCAAGAAAATATGGAGTTTGTAAAGCAAGCGCTTTTCGAACATATCGCTTCAAGAAAACAGAATCAGTGGTGATATCAGGGGCACAATGACAAAGCCTGATGGTGATAACATGGGGAAGAAGGACAGTCAGATAGGTGTTCGTGACATTGTTGAGCGTAAAGTAGAACATGAAACTGAGGTGGTGAAGGGTACAGAATCGTACCGAACCGAACCGACTCTTCCAGAGAGGGATATGGTCACCGAACATCCAGAAATTCCGACAGTGCATAAAAGTGTCACCGAACTACAACCGAAGAAAGCGTCAGGTACTGTTGATAGCCCAGAGAGAGAAACGAAGTCTAGTTTGTCAATGAGCTGCGAGAACCGAACCGAGGTGGGGGTGAAACCGAAACCGAACCGAACACCGACACCGACTCAGGTAGGGAAACCGAAACGAAACCGAAACGAAGGTCAGCTCATGTCAACAGGATTTCCAGTACTCGAATTAGGGTTAAAACAGTGATGGGTGATCGAAGAGCTGTGGGACGCGAGGTGAAGTATGCTGTGACACATGCACAAGGCGATGACAGCATTGAGGGTTGTACTGTGGCATGGCAAAGGCGTAAGAAGCATGATGCCACACTTTTCCATTCGATGGACAGGCACGCAGGTGTCACATTGTGGTCAGCTTGGGATACTGGGATTACCTGAGCTACAGCTTGACCTTGGGTTCTTCATCTGTTTTCCAGATAATATGGAGTGTTTCTTCATCCGCTTCTTTCTCAGAATCGTTCATCTTGTAGTTTTAGTAGTAAGTAGTGAGCTTTAAGATATGAGCTTTTTGGTATGTATGACTCCTCTCCCCAAGAGGCCATCAAAATGACCTCTGCCATTTCATCTATCAAGTTCGATGCATGGTCTGGTCTGAATGGACAATGGTGGCTGGAGTTGAAGTAATCTGTTCAATGTATCAATGTTCAACGGTGTTTGGGTATCCAATATCAAGCATTATGTACCTAGATGTCGATCAACAAACAAGTATGAAGATGTCGCTGTAGAAATTAGTTTCGGTGTCCTGTTTTTAGCGCTTGCAGAGTCCCCGCTACAGTACATTATGCGCAGACTCTTGGTCAGGGGAGTCACGGATGGAGATTTAGCATTTCCTGCGAGCGGCGGATCTTATCTTTCGCATTCTTTCTCTTTCCTTCATCGGACCGGGGGCCGAAAACAGCACGTTCCTCGCGTCTCTCACAAAAGGAAAAATTTCGCAAAAGCGAGAGAAAAGAGATGAACAGGGCGAATTTTTCAAAGGCCGGAGCGGAGCCGAGCCGGATCAAAATGCCCCGGCCGGAACGGAGCCGGATCCAAGCTCAGAAAAACGACTGTACAGGATGAGAAAAGCCAGCAATATGATCATTGATGCTGCAATAATGCGATACAAAGAAAATGAGATATATGCACGAGGGGGCCTGGGGAGCCAAAAAACGGCCAAGTTTCTTTCGCCCCACCCACGAAAATACAGCCAATGCAGGGTAGTCGGTTCACGGGCCATCAATTCGTGTTTGCTTTCCTGCCATCTCAAGCGTTAATCTGCCCCCAGGCGGCGTGAAATCTTGCCCGAGCTCAGCGGAAAAGTGACGGAAGGAGAAAAAAAAGCACAACACCCACACACACAGCAGGTCAATGAGCCGGCCAAATGCCACACGCCACCTCCTTCCTCATGGCCAAGCAAACGCTCCTTCCTCATCGCAAAGGAAAGAAGCATACGTACGTACGTATTGCTATACGTACCACATACGTTACGACAGTACCGTACTTTTCGGATGCATTCATTTGCTTTTCTTACCATGGCTTCGTGCTGCTTGAAGCAACAAATCCTCCAATTTTCATGCTTTTGCAACAAAAATCATCCAGTTTCACAATAATACAAAGAGTCACCAAAATACCTCAACTCATAAAGCAAATAAAAAAATAAATCAAAAGGCGTTTCTCCCGCCAAAACACGGCGGCTTTGCGTTGATTCAGCTTCATATGTCCGCAGCCCTTTTCAAAACTTTAAAATAAAAGCCACATAATGAAATGCAAATCAAAAAATAATATGAGCAGACACGTATACGTAATGATAAGAGATAACAGTTCGGCTCCGTAAATCCCGCATATTTTTCATCCGGCTCCGCATAATAAGGGATCCGTACCATCCACGTCTATCTTTTACACTTTTTGCACGCCTCCTAAAATAGGTTTCACATCAAAATGATCAGATGCAAACAATAGCGCTCGCAATCATACCCACCACATCCACAAAAATCCCAAGCGGCAATCTCTGTACCCATAGACCCCTTCATGCAAAAATATTCATAACTCGCGCCTCCAAGCAAGTCCCATCAACAAACAATCAACCCGCCCTCCACTTCCTTCTCACCGCCTCTCATAATTTCATCACAAGCCGCCGCCTCACCATAAAACTCAAAAATCTCCTCTTCAAAACAAAAAAATAAAATAAGTCCAAAGCCAAAAAAAGCAAAATATAGAAACAAATATATATAGCACATACACGATGTTTACCTTTGCCATAAAGCGTCCCACCAGAAGAGCGTGTGAATCGCCGGCTCATTAGACCGTGCTGGTCGCTCTTCTCTCCCCCTTCCGCTCAAATTCCCGTTCCAAATCAAAACCCGCCGCCATAACTCAATAAACAAAAAAGTATGCCATGCAAAACCCCAGCCGTATTTTCGTGTGCAAAAAACTCGCCGCCCCTCTCAACACTCATAGTTTCATTATTGCAGCAATCAAAATCAAATGGCAATTTTTCAAGGCTCGCACGCTCCCACTTTAAATCGCCTAATCAGCACAATTCTCCAAAAGCAAACATACAAATAAAGCACATTTTTCAAAGGCCGAGCCAGCCAGCCATCAAAAATGCCCCCCAACAGCCATCCAACTCAAAAAAAACAAGCAAAAAAACCACAAATATCATATGCTCAATAATCATACAAAAAAATAAATATCACACCCAGCAGCCAAAAACGCCAAGTTTCTTTCGCCCCACCCACAAAATACAGCCAATGCAGTAGGTCATTTTTTTCACGGCCATCTTAATTCGTTTTGCTTTCCTGCCATCTCAAGCTAATCGCCCCCACGCTAAATCGCCCAGCTCAGCAAAATACAAAAAAAAAACAAAACCCACACACACAGCAGTCACAACAGCCGCCAATATGCCACACGCCACCTCCTCCCCCCATGCCAAGCAAACCTCCTTCCTCATCCAAAAAAAGCATACACACGATCATACACCACATACTTACGACAGTACCGTACTTTTCTATGCATTCATTTGCTTTTCTTACCATGCTTCTGCTGCTTAAGCAACAAATCCTCAATTTTCATGCTTTTCAACAAAACATCATCAAGTTTTCACCACATACACAAAAGCGCAGCAAAACATAAAATATCAGCACAAAAATAGTCACCACAGTAAAGAAAAAACACAGATATTTTGTTGCATACCTTGTCACCCAGCAGCACCTATAAATATTTTATGCCCCATTACGCTCACAATCCTCTTCAGCTGCATAAGCCAAGCAACACCACCACAGACCCGCACTCTTCCCCCAAAGCTCGCCGCCCCATCTCATGTTGCCGGCTCCAAGCCCAAAACGCCGTTTTTTTCTGCTTCTATATCAAATCAATCCAGTGCAAAACAGTCCATTCAAAAGTTTCCAATAATTTTTATCAATAATAAGACAATTTTTCAAGAGGCAGCAGCAAAAAAAGAAAAAAGACCGGATCCTACCATCCACCTCATATCCAGCCATCCAAAAAACATTACCAGCCAGCCCCTACATCTCAAATACATCAAATACAAACCATCAAATTCAAATTCATATAATATGCATTAAAAAGAAAAGAGGCATGAATTCGACACAAAAGTGTAAAAGGCGCACAATAAGCAGAATACCAAACGCAAAAGCCGCCGGTATTTCAGCCAGAAAGCCATGAAATTCATAATTTTATTCCAATTGCTAATAGCCAGAAAGTTCTAACACCATGATATTAAAAACAAAAATCTTCCTCTTGCAAAACAAAAAAATAAAATAAGGCTTCAAGCAGCACAAGCCATAAAAAAGCAAATATCATCACAAAGACAATACTAAATATACGATAGCACATACGACGACGATAGCACGTTCTTTACCTTTGCATAAAGAGCGTTGCTTGCCATAGAAGAGCGTTGCATATTGCGCCTCATTAGGCCTGTGTGTGCGTTTTCGCTCTTTCTTTTCTCCCTTCCGTCACTCAAGTTTCCCGCTAGCTCCAAATACAACCCGCCCAATAACTTAGATGCAGAAACAAAAAAATAGATGCCACTAACCACCTACCCCAATGCTTATTTTCGTTGCAAAAATCCTTTTTTCTCCCTGCCCTTTTCATATATCTCATAGTTTCCCTTTGTATCCATTATTGCAGCAATCAAATATCAATATGCGCGCATTTTTCCACAGTGCTGCTACAGTACGTATTCTCCGCAGCTGCCATCCGCTCCTTCCCCGCAATTTTTCAGATCCGGCTCCGCTCCGCTCCCACTAAAACCCCTTACATCTCATATGTACTCTCCTTTCAAATATTCCTTTAGAGCAAAGCGTGTTTCCACCCAACCTCACATAAAAAAAAAACAAAAGATAAAGATCAGCACAAAGAATAGCAAAAATCACATCTAATCCCAACAAAGCTCACAATAATAAAATACAACAACGCTAAAATCAATCACAAAAATTCATACACGACATCTCTACTTTTTATCACATCAATAAGCTATATATACCCAAAATATATAATATACGGCAATCCAGCCACTTCCATTCAACAACTATCATTAATAATGCACTTCCCAAAAAAATTAAAATAATAAAAAAATCAGAAAAGCGAAAGAAATCACAAAAAAGAAGCAGCTAGCTCAACCATCCAAAAAACAGTGCCTCCATCAAAAATCATGCTTCTTACGCCTTTGAAACGAGCCCAGTACTTCCCTTGGTGTCATGCCGTGCATGTGTCACAGACAAACTTCGTGCTCCCACAGATCTTCGACTTCACCCGTCACTGTTTACGCTAATTCAGTACTGACATCCTGTTGACATGAGCTGCGCTTTGTTTCGGTTTCGGTTTCGTCCTGCAATGAGTCGGTGTCGGTGTTCGGTTCGGTTCGGTTTCACCCCCACCTCGGTTCGGCTTCTCGCAGCTCATTGACAAACTAGACTTCGTTTCTCTCTCTGGGCTATCAACAGTACCTGACGCTTTCTTCGGTTGTAGTTCGGTGACACTTTTATGCACTGTGGAATTTCTGGATGTTCGGTGACCATATCACCTCTCTGGATGAGTCGGTTCGGTTCGGTACGATTCTGTACCCTTCACCACCTCAGTTTCATGTTCTACTTTACGCTCAACAATGTCACAAAATATATAGACCCCCCCCAACAGCCAAACACCCCCCCCAAAAAAACAACCCCACCAAACGAAAAACAAAAAAACAACAAAAAAAAACAAAAAAAAACAATCAGGCTATTGTTTCTCCTTGGCTCAGATTTCACCAGATTCTGTTTTCTTGTGGAATGAGATAAGTTTTACAGAACTACATCTTTCTTGCGTTCGATTCACTCCCTTGTATGTCGAAATGGAACTGAACCGAAGTCGAACCGAACCGAGGCAACCAAAACCGACCGAAACCGAAGCGTAGTGTTCAACCTGATTGCTAGGGAGAATGTTCGAAGTGACATAGCTAGTCGAGCTCGAGATGTCCTTTTGGATCTGGAGAAACGGCTGGAGGAATCGAGCGCAAGAAATATGGAGTTTGTAAAGCAAGCGCTTTTCGAACATATCGCTTCAAGAAAACAGAATCATGGTGATATCGGGCCAATGACAAAGCCTGATGGTGATAACATGGGGAAGAAGGACAGTCAGATAGGTGTTCGTGACATTGTTGAGCGTAAAGTAGAACATGAAACTGAGGTGGTGAAGGGTACAGAATCGTACCGAACCGAACCGACTCTTCCAGAGAGGGATATGGTCACCGAACATCCAGAAATTCCGACAGTGCATAAAAGTGTCACCGAACTACAACCGAAGAAAGCGTCAGGTACTGTTGATAGCCCAGAGAGAGAAACGAAGTCTAGTTTGTCAATGAGCTGCGAGAACCGAACCGAGGTGGGGGTGAAACCGAAACCGAACCGAACACCGACACCGACTCATGTAGGGAAACCGAAAACGAAACCGAAACGAAGGGCAGCTCATGTCAACAGGATTTCCAGTACTCGAATTAGGGTTAAAACAGTGATGGGTGATCGAAGAGCTGTGGGACGCGAGGTGAAGTATGCTGTGACACATGCACAAGGCTATGACAGCATTGAGGGTTGTACTGTGGCATGGCAAAGGCGTAAGAAGCATGATGCCACACTTTTCCATTTGATGGACAGGCACGCAGGTGTCACATTGTGGTCAGCTTGGGATACTGGGATTACCTGAGCTACAGCTTGACTTTGGGTTCTTCATCTGTTTTCCAGAGAAGGTCCAGGGAGTGTTTCTTCATCCGCTTCTTTCTCAGAATCGTTCATCTTGTAGTTTTAGTAGTAAGTAGTGAGCTTTGAGATATGAGCTTTTTGGCATGTATGACTCCTCTCCCAAGAGGCCAACAAAATGACCTCTGCCATTTCATCTATCAAGTTCGATGCCTATGGTCTGGTCTGAATGGAACGAAAACACCGTTATGTATACAATGTTCAATGTGGCTGGAGTTGTAGTAATCTGTTCAATGTATCAATGTTCAATGGTGTTTGGGTATCAATATCAAGCATTATGTACCTAGATGTCGATCAACAAACAAGTATGAAGATGTCGCTGTATGAAAATTAGTTTCGGTGATC
>JASAMW010003527.1:0-96906 GCA_030247985.1 Epsilonema sp. ZAB3_2
ACGCAGAAGTCTACGACGCAGACTGGGACCGCACCGGCCTATTTTGTACCGGCGTCTATGCAGAGCTCTCAGTTGAGCTCGGCTCCTTCCGGTACACCGACTAGCGGGCGACACACCTTCCCTCCGAAGCTGCGGGACACAGCCAAACGGCTGTCGTACTTCCTCCTGAAGCTCCAGGTGCCAGTTGGAATGGAGAAAACAGTGCCGAAGTATCTGTATGCGGACCAGCTTTCCACCTACTATCAGCCAACCACGCCCGTGACGCGCTTGAAGCTACCGACGGAGGGTGAACTGATCACTGCGTTGTCAGGCTCATGCAAAGTGGTGATTACGTTTCTGGAGAGCGGTGACCCACCGACATCCACCGAGATCCCTGCGGAGCTCATCAGCAAGACCAAGTTGCCGGATGATGCGAGGAAGGTAGCTGAACAAGTGAGGAAGATGCACGTGCAGTTCCTGCAGTTGGACAACGTCAACTTGGGCCGCTACGCGCACTCTCTCTCCAAGAATGTGCCGCAGACGGATGAGTTCATTCTCTTCCCGCCCAATCGCATCGTGGCCTACCATCTGCTGCCCAAGGAATACGTGCGACTGCTCCGCCAGAAGAAGCTGTAGCCGCACTTCCTCAAGCCTGCTATTCTTCCGTCAAGCAAGCATGCGACGCTGCAGACGCCGTCCGGGTTCCAACGAGGTTTTCGGGAGCGCAAGGAAACTCAACCGTACTCGTACGAACTCGTGGACGTGCCCAGGACTGGAGTGAAGGAAGACACGGTGCTATTGGCGTACTTTGAGGGCGTCCTGGAGGAGGCATTTGACTGTCTGCAGCGCACGCACTGGGAGGCCGCGTCGAACATCATCCAGCAGCGGAATCTGGAGGACGCGCAATTGGAAGAGATGATCTCGGAGCTGTCGCGGCGTACTCCTGGCCCTGGTGCCAGCGCTCGCGGTCCAGCCAAGAATCCATTCGCCGGTGCGCTTCAACTGCCCGAGCTACCAACAAGCTCCATGGCAGCGGGTGCTAAGGACGCGATGCAATCGGCAGCAACGCCGAAGGATGCCTCTACGTAGGCAACTCTACGACTATCAGCGCACCAGGCTCGGATCTCGTTATTTTTTCTTTCTTTTGCGCGTTTCTTAATGGTTTCGTCTGTATGGTGATGTCGCGCGAGTCCTGGTTGCGAACGCATGATAATCATCTGTCTTCTTTGGTGCACCTACTCTGTACATATACGCACGTGTACTACCTATGGATTTTTTTGTTTTGGTTTTCTATGGTTCTGCACTGCCCCAATGGATGCTTGCTTTGGTTCATGGATGATTGGAAGCCGTCCTGTCATGAGGAGATCATGCAGCGGCCAGTGGATGAGTGGGGAGCAGTCGCACATCTGGTGTATGGAGATCCGGTTTTGTATCTACATTGTTGTTGTTTTCTCTTTTCTACGTATGGTATGTATCTACATGAGAGGAGCTGCACGTGCACAGAACAGCCGCCACCTGACTGGTCAGTTTTCGAGCCTTTGCGTGAGGAAAAGCGCCCCGCGCGGTTAGATTACTGTATCCCAGTTGGCCTAGTGGTCAGGATTTGTGGCAACCTTCACCCACGATCAAGGCCCTTGGTTCAATTCCTCATCGGGACGATTTCGAGGGACTGGGTGACCATGTCATGGTGGCCGGCGGGTCTGTGACGTCCGACTATGGAGGATGGAGCCTACAAGCATTTGGCGTTTTCTACGTACGTACTACGGGTCAGTCAAGGCGGCGCGCGTCTTATTCAAATCCACCGGAGCGCAAGCGACGGCAATTGCAAGACGCGAGGCGGCGACTGACAAGACGCATGTGATTTTCTATACGCCATTGTTGTCATCTCTTGTCTCTCTTGCCTGTGCTTGGAAGGCTGCGGCCCTCTCTCCTACCTGTGTATCGTGTTTGCTGTTTTGTTTCTTCGTTTTCCCATCTCTACTGTACGTGCTGTGCTTTTATCTGGTAAAGCTTCAATTTACTTACCGTGGTTTGGCAGCCGCCCCGCACATGTCTTCAAACATGTGCAAATATACGATGTAAGCGATGTGCTGCGGGGTTTGTAGGTCTAGTAAACGCTCAGCCCAAAAGGCATAAGTAAAACATATTTTATTGTCACGTTTTCAATAAAGCTACACCATAGTTACCGTAACAGTAATCAAATAGGTACACACATAGTATATACGTACTATTGTAGGTATCTTGTGTCGTGTCACCTAGTGTATGTACAATAATTTAGTACGGTCGGATCACGAACGTACGTCATACGTGTCGGTACAAGTACTGGTCTAACCGTATTGAATTACAGTGTTTTCCCATCTCTTCGTGTCTCCCCCATAGTAGCTCAGTGGTAAAACGTCCTAGCTTCCTTCCACCCCCGAGTTCAATTCCTACACCTCCCCCCATTCATTTGTGAGTACCTTGATATCCGCACCACTCAGTTCATCCTTTGCCATCACAAATTCTTCCAACTTCACATCATCCGACAGCGTCATTCGGCTCGTATGAATCTGGAAGATTCGTCGCTTGGTCTTCTCGTCGGGTAGAGGAAACTCAATCTTGCGATCGATGCGGCCGGGTCGAATAAGGGCTGGGTCTAGCGTCTCCATACGATTCGTCGCCATGACAACCTGTAGCAAGGAAGAGGAAGATGGAATACGGAAAATAAATAGGGTACTGTGGGGTAAACCCGGGCATGGGGTAACCCGGCCACCTAAGCTCGACTTTGATATTAAATACTACTAAAGTACAAATTATATTTCTGGGACCCATGCATTATTTATCTCAAGATCTAGCCAACGTAGCTGAAAGCGGTTAAAAATCTCTCGATAACTTTAGCTCGGATTGAAAATAAAAAAACCGCATGCGTCTGTCTACGTGCCCTCTGTGTCGAGAAATCGCTAAATTCCTTAAGTACTACAAATGGACACTTTTTTTCGATTATTCAGCATAACTGAACAAGCCGCAAAAACTTTTTCATTAAAAGTAGCCTATCCTATGTAAAATTTGGTGTAGATTTCAAAAATGGTATCGCTGATCCAAAAAAATTTAACCCCTACCCAAAAATTGTCAAAAATATACAAATTTTGTAAAATTATATACTAGGGGTTAAATTTTTTTGAAACACCGATACTATTTTTGAAATCTGCATCAAATTTTACATAGTGTAAACAGCCCGTATCGATTTATTTACTCGATATGCCTCTACGTATGTACGTACGTGTATTCTAACTCTGTGCTGTACATAAGTAGGCGGATCTATAGCTGATTGGTTGGACTGATTCTGTTTGTTGTTATTGAGGTTGACAAGGGAGAGGGGACACGGGATGAGACGACATAAGGACATTGTGTTGTGTGATCGAGGAATAAAGTGGTCGCAATGAAACTTCACGGCATGCGTCATTCCTTTATGGTTGGTGTCGGGGTATGTCTCTACTTATGTACCTACAGTTCCTGTTAGCTTGCTTTCTCTTCGCTTGTGCCGATCCGGGGCATGTGGAACCGGGGGCGCTATGCTTATCGTTGGATTGCTGTCATCCTAGATTCTATGGCTTTATGCGTGGTTGCGGTACTAATGTCACACATGGCCGACGGGCCGAACGCCGAAAGAAGCTGCCAGCTCAGCCTCTTGCGCACCCCTTGGTCGTCCACATTTGGTGCCGCGACCCGGGACCCTTGTCAACGGAAAGCCACGGAAAGCCCCTGTCGCCGGCTCGCAATGCCCACAGGGATGTCGTTGTCTACTCTGGTGGCTATTCCTCACGCCACGGAAAGCCCCTGTCGCCGGCTCGCAATGCCCACAGGGATGTCGTTGTCTACTCTGGTGGCTATTCCTCATGCCACGGAAAGCCCCTGTCGCCGGCTCGCAATGCCCACAGGGATGTCGTTGTCTACTCTGGTGGCTATTCCTCACGCCACGGAAAGCTCCTGTCGCCGGCTCGCAATGCCCACAGGGATGTCGTTGTCTACCCTGGTGGCTTCTCCTCACGCCACGGGATGCACCTGTGTCCGGCTCGCCATGCCCGCAGGTATACAGAAGGCCGCTCGCCATTTCCCGCAGATGACCGATACTCTCGCCGGCTTCCCCTTCCCCTGTAGTGTACGTTGCTGGTGCACCTACGTATGTAGGTTGACTGGGCTAGTAGCTGTTGCTTTATTTTCGCTTTGGTTCAACCCTGGGTTTATTTTGTTCTGCCTGAGTTCTGTCTTCATGTTTAGTTTGCTTGTACGCATCCCATTAGCATGCTTTTGGCTACGACGCCCAGTTGACTTAGCTGTGATGGCTCGCAAAATCCGTGACTTGCGTCTCAAATAAGTACATACGTACTATTGCGTGCAAAGCTTTGAACAAGCTAACGAAATTTTCCATGACCGGGGTTACGGTAATTGTTTTCGTACACACGAACACACACATACATAGCTGATTCCGGCTTATCGTTACGCAAACACAAGGCAGTGGTCAGGAATACTGCAAAACATCCGCACAGATAACGGTGGCTGGGCGGATATCACACACCGGTAGATAAACAAAACATGGACGGTTGCCAACAGGACAGAAAACAAAAATCGGCAAATAAACAAGGACTAGATAAGGGCAAAGGTATTGTAGGTATAGGGCGGAACAGACTGATAGGAGCGACACATCGAGAAAATAGTATTGCTTGCACCGTCGTTTCTCATACTACTTACTACCTTTGTTTGGCTACTGTTCGCTCGCTACTGCTGTTTGTGGCTGTTTCTGACTGTTCGCTACTTTACGGCTTGCTACTACTGGCTTGTGTTTTGGCTACTACTACTGTTCTCTACTACTACTTTGGGTTGGCTACTGCTGTTTTGCTTGTGGCACTGCTGTTGGCTACTACACTACTGCTTGTGGCTCGCTTCTACTGGCCTTTGGCTACTGCTACTGTTGGCTCTACTACTAGCTTGTGGCTGCTACTGGCTTTTGGCTGCCATCTTCATCTCACTCATTCCACCTCAACGCCATCTCACCCCATCTTCACGCCATCTCCATCTCATTCCACTCAACTGCACTTCATCCCCAGCTCATCTCCACCTCCAGCTCATCAACTGCCAATGAACTGCTTTGCTTTATCAGGCGTCAATGCACGCGACGATTCATTTCGCCCGCGTTCTCTTGGCCAACGTCAAGCCCGAGCCAAGGAGTATTGGTAACACACGTATAACCTACCATTGCTGTACGTAGTAGACCCATGCCCAGAAGCCTCCCGGCAGACCCGGAAAGAGAGAACCGTGAGCTAAGACAACGAAATAGAGCCCTTGTTCAGGAACGTGACAGATATCGAACCCAAATGAACGAGAGGTAGTGCATTTCCTTGCGTGATTATCCATTGCGTGATTATCCATTGCGTGAATATGATTGCGTGATTATTTACGTTCGACCCATCGGTAAAGAATATCATTTGCAGCGGCATTTCGCTGTGAGAGTTTGACAAGAAACGATAGATACGGTAGCGGCAGATACCATAGGCAAATTCCATGCCTCGCCTGTTTGTTCGTGTCAAGCCTCAAGCTGCAGGGTTATACTGACGCAACCCGTTTTCGTTGTGGGTCAATCTCTTCATTACGTAAAAAATGGCACCCAACTGTTACGCCGCGGTACCTTCAGCAGACAAACAAGCAGCAGCATGCTATGTGTGCAGCCTTTATGTGATGCTTGTTTGATTGCGTGATGGTTTTGGTTCGGAGCCCCTGCTGAAATTACGTTTGCAAACTCAACCCTTTACGACAACTTTACAAACTCAATTAAACATAGCCTACAAGCTTGGTGCACAGTGCATAGAGACACGAGACACGACCCGACGACTGTCACAGTATGTACATATCTATTGCATTGTATCTATTGTGCCTGAGTGTACAGCATAATCAATGAGCACCACAATCAATGAGCACTATCATGCGGAAGTTTATGCGGAAGTTTTCCCATTTCTTTTTTAATACTTTGCTGTGGCTGGCTAGCAGTAGAACTAGAAGGCACCTTTGAAGCAGTTGGTGCCATTAGACATGTTGCTTGACCAAGGACGGCACCGGACGATGATGTTTGTCGAGTTATCCTGGGAACATGCTCGGTCATTTTCGGCAACTGTTTTTGCCGTGAATGGTCTGTGGTTTGTCCTATTTCCTGCCCGACGTCACCAAATAGGCGTGAAGCTACCTGCTGTTTTGCAGCCCGTTTTTCCCTGTCCTGCTTCTTCCACCTCTCACTGTACACCATCAGAAGTGACCTGAATTTTTCTTTAAAAGTAACTCAGACCAACACAGTATATATATACTACATGTAACTACGTAAGTTAACTCCTCCTGCCCTCCGAATTTGACGACCGTTTGACGCCGTCCAACGGCCGTTTTGACGGCCGTTTCTTTGCCGGTTTCCGGTCGGTAAACGGCTGTTACGATCGTCAATGGCCGTTTTCCGCCGTTTTTATTTTTCATCGCTTCGCACCACCGAAATTTCTGGAGACGCAAAAATTTGTTGTTCCATCATTTTTCCCTGTGATATCAGAGATTTTTTAGCCAGTATTTTTTAGCCCACACGCGCGAATTTTATCAGTTTTGACTCAGTCTGCCTTCTCTCTTGCTCCTTTCGCCCGTGTTAGCGCTGGATGACAGAAAATAAAAAAACAGCGGAAAACGGACGTCAAACGGCCGTCGAATTTACCAAGGACAGGAGGAGTTAAGTACGTACATACGACGTACGTACATTACGTATAGCAATCCAGATTGCATTGTGCAGTTGGCAGTTGTATCCACATTATGCATGTGCAGTTGACAATAAAGATATACTTGCAGATAAAGTGCATATCTTATTGCCAACTGCACATACATAATGTAGGTAAGTACTGTACTTGGTGGCGGCGTCTGTTGCGTCGACAGCTGCTGCTGCTCCTTGCGCCTCCGCCTTTCGATGCCTGGCTGCAACAATTTCCCTCATCACTAGTCCTCTAAAGTACGGCATATCCTCTTCCGTGAAGAAAGGTCTCGAGTTGGAAAGCAGGCACTTCATGAAAGTGCAGACGAAAAGGCCGCATGAGTCTGCAGTCTGCTGCAGCAGGTGATCACCAATCACTAAGAGCTCCCATGTCTTAGTCGCAGCTGTCGGTGCAGGACAGGCCAAATTCAATATTTCACTTAAATGCCAAGTATATACCGGTTTAAGTACATTTCCTGACAGACTGTGTATGTATGTACATATCACATATGTAGCAGGCCTACATAATACTGTCGGTACGGTAATTAGCGGTTTCGGCAGTCTATTGTGGTGGGTGGGTACACTAGATTCATGTTCATGAGCTGAGCAGCGATGCACTGTTATGCAACAGCTTGCGTATGCATACATTCATACAGTAGTAGGTAGGTACAATACGCTTTTCTGAACTATGCGAAAAATACGAATTTTACTTTATATACTACATAATTTGCGTACGTACAGGAGCATGCGTAGTTGGCAGGCCATTGGAAACTTGGTGTCCATGCGAAGTTCCAGATGATCAAGGACCCTGTTCCCGCTCATCATGTCTGGCCACTCCTTCACGCTGTTTAGGACTTCGACTGTTCTGTTCAACAGATCCACATTCTAAAAAAGTTTCCACCAACTACTTTTGGGCTCTTCAAGACACCTGTCCGTTCGAAAGTGCCATTCATTCTGTACATACCGTACATACCCACCGTATGTAGAGGTACATGAGTACGTACGAACAAAATGCACATTCAAAATACCAGTAAATAGAAGTGGCCACTGTACATTGAGCACCAAGTCGGAATGATGATTCTGTTGCAGTTTGGAGTTCTCGACAATCTTTTTTTCAATTGTTCCGCCTTTCTTTCTACTTCAGCTTCCAGCGCGTCCCAGCTCGAACGCATGGCGCGCGGTGCACCAGGCTCAAATGCCTTCAATGTTGTTTCTGGAACTCGTAGAAATGCTGTCACCAAGAGTAGCACATTCTCAACAGTGCTGACGACGGCTTCTGCATAGTCATTGACAATCTAAATGGAACTACATAATATCGTCGCCACCATGCCAGAACGTCGTAACTCCACTCAACCACTTTTTGAGAAAAACGCATTTGAAAGTTTGATGCACTCTGTAAGATCAGACAATAGCGGAAACACCTCCCAATGCATATCACATATGAGCTTGGTTTTCTGGCTATCTCTGGATGTCAAAATGATACTCAAAGCACTGCTCATTCTAGAGAAAATGACACCCAACTTTGGTGATGTTCGCACTTACGACGTTCTGGCACAAAAAAATTATCTCCTAGCAGCATACTAAAGGATGCACCTTGTGGAGATACGATGTTCTGGCATAAAAAATATGCGATTCTGTGTTTGCGACAAAGCATGCATTTTGTGGAGATACGATGTCTGGCTTTTGATTTTGCTGTTTCTGTGCATAATTTGGAATATTTTATGATTTGGAGTGAAAGTCTATGTACCTACAAGCCCAAATCTTTCATAAGCTCAATTTTGAACAAAATGGAGTTACGACGTTCTGGCATGGTGGCGACGATATGTATCCTCGCTTGTATACGGTTGCATGTTCTGCTGTAGCCTACATACTATTATCATTGTAACGTGATTTGCTTACATCTTCTGTTAGGCGGCCTCCTGTTGATGCCGAAGCCCAAGCCTTATCTTTTTGAATAGCGTCATCGATGTCTCGTCGAACGTCATCCGTGTCCAGGTGCCCAGGATAGCGACCAGCCCTCCGACACGAGTTGCATGCATAAAATATTTCACTGTGCTCTGGAGAGTTACGAACAGCTTCTGGAGTCTTTTCACACGACGGGTGGAACCAGTTATCACAGCAGTCGCAGACGATGAAAATCTGCCTCCCTGGGGCAGAATTCCGGTATTCGGCTGCTCTGCATATTGCACAGTACACAGCGTCGCGAATTTTAGCGACAAATTTGCGACGCTGTGTCCTCAGTGCTTTCGCCTTTACCACTCGCAGAAACTGCTCACTCTTGCCGGTCTTCAAAAAATTTTCGAGGTGTGATCTCAGAACCTTTCCTTCTGGCCACCAGAGTTTCTCAGGTTCAAGGCCAGAGGCCAATGCTATTGCATTGGCGGCAGCGTACAGGCCTGATTCAATTGACTTGCGTTGTTGTTGTACGCCGGCTGGCCATTCAATGGCATAGTTCTCATCCACAGCCATGTGTTTTGCAAAAAGCTTGGTGGTGATTTTAGAGATGTGATCCTTCTGTACGTTTGTGTGTGGCCCTCGCAAAGTCCATGTGTGATTTGAATCGTAGCAGAAAGCCAATTTTTCCGATCCTTCCTCCGATGCCCGCAGATTTGAAATCAGAACTACATGCGTTCCTGGTCCCGCATATGCTATTTGGAGAAAGCGGAAGGTTGAAGCCGACTGCAAGTTTATGTTTCCAAACGATGAACACTTCACCGGCTGCGGGTGAGACCATTGAAGTTCCCCTGTTTGTGATCGCTCCTTCGCCAACAGGGCCATAACATTGTTCAGCACCACTTCTGGAACTTCTTCTGATTCCGATCTAAGATCTTGAAGTTGTGACCAGGTTAGCCTCATCTCCTGCAATCGCACCGCGTCTTCCTTGCTCTGCTCTGCAAGAACTGCTTCCTCGTCACCAGGTTGTGCTAACTCCGGGGGTGCAGCATCAGCTTGGAAGCCCACGTAGTTGCCGAAATCCAGATCGAGACGTTTCGTCTTTGAGGCATGCGCTCGTGCATCATCTTCATCATTTTCGTCGTCTTCTTCATAGAAGATCGGTTTTCGTCTGCTCAACTTGTGCAGTAAGTGCGACAGTATCAGGGAGCACTCTACTGGCCTGTAGCTGAAAAGTTCCTCCTCCTGGCTGAAGTCAAGCAAAATCTTGCGACAATCGTCATCATCTTCTGGCATGTGGAAATCTTCAGGGTCTTTACCCATAGCAATAGCCGCTGCGTTGAGGCATGCGTGCACACCACAAGCATTGCTTCCGTATGCTTGTTGACTGACTTTGGCCCAATAGAGGTTTACTTTGTCTTTCCGATGATCCAAACCAAGTAGCTGAGTTGCACACTTGACAAGGTGATCTCGCCTCTGCTGTCCTCTTTCGTCTTCTGCCGCTGTCATGTAGTCGCTCAACGAATCATAAATGAGCATGGTGTTCGCTTTTGCTTCACCTGGCACGAACCGGTTGGAGAGGACAACAAAATGGTCCATGTGTGACACCATTTGTATGATGACTTTTCCTCGATGGCTTGGAAGGTCAGGAATGGAGGAACGCTGCAGCGAAGATAATCCTATAATGCAGCACATGCTTGTATGTACAGAGTGAGACTGTAGACTAGACTCTGTACATGCACATTTGTGCCACATACGTAGGGTACTGAACATCCACATGCACCATTATGTACGTACATGTACATACTGTACGTACGTGCAAAGTACCGCATTGTTCATGTATGCTGATACGTAGATAGATATGTACTATGTAGTACATATCTATCTACGTATCAGCATACATGAACAATGCGGTACTTTGCACGTACGTACAGTATGTACATGTACGTACATAATGGTGCATGTGGATGTTCAGTACCCTACGTATGTGGCACAAATGTGCTTTAGTTGCGTCGTGCGATCACCTCCGAATTCAGGTTTGAAGTTTTTGATGACCATTTGCACATTCTGAAGGAAATCATTGTGTATGAAACTTCCTTCTGTCTGCAAATCGGTGATGGCATCTTGCCCGATCGGTACGAACACTTGATCACTGTCGTAGCTTTTGGGAGCAGGTCGTATTCTATCACCATGTCGTTCGCCTCGTGGACGAGGACCCGTTTTCACGGGCTGAAAGACAGGGGATTGAGCGAAGTCGCTCAGAGCATTTGAAGTGGTTCTCTCCAATGAAGGCTCCTTTCTTGGTGTTAGTCTCTGAGCGACTGGAGGAGGACCATACGTTGGGGTTGTTGCAGATTCTGCTTTGGCTGTAGTTGATGCAGTTGTCGGACTCAGAGCTGGATGGTCTGCTCCATTTTGGGTACTAACAGGTGATGGTGGTGATGAGAGTATTTTGGCTGGTGACGGCGACTTTTTGATGTGAGAGGTGAGGCGTCTGGGTGCTTTCCCTTTCGGTTTCTTGAAGAGGTAGGAGTACTGTACCCGTGGCCGTGGAGTTGGTGCTGTTGCGGCTAAGTCTGTTGGTGATGTTGCACCTTCGTCTGGGCTTGCCTCAGCTCGAGCAGTCAAGTCACCCGTTGTAGCACTAAAGTACAGTGATCGCTTGGTCTTCCTCTTTCCTTTTCTCCACTTTTCCTCCGAAATGTACTCTTCAGAACAACTCTGATTAGGCGACTTCTGATTTCCTTCGCCGGCTACTGTTTCATCTTCCTTCATGGTCTCAGCTGGCTTACAAGGCTTCTTCTTGTAGGCACGAGTAAGCTGTGAGTAGGGCGCACCGACTCTGATTGTCTGATCAACGGCTGCCATACGAGATGCAGCACCAACCTCCATGCACTGTACGTCCTCAGCTGGAGTGGCAGGTATGTGCGGCATTATACTTGTCTTTTTGACGTGATGCCATGCTTCTACTACTGCATTCGTTTCATGTTTCACTGGGACAGTAGCGAACTTTGCCTTCTTTCTTTCTGACAAGTTGTTGGCATACCTTTGTGGAGTAAAGATGATACCCGTCCACAAATGAACGTGTGGACCCCATAGGTTCAAAGACTCCACGGCTTCGCTGCAGTAATATGGGTTGGGCTCAAAGTCTTCCGGAGATGGCTTTGATTCGGTTTCCACTAGCTCAATGATCTCCCTGCAGTCACGCCAGAAAGGTGATGCCTCCTTCAAAGTCCCGCGCTGGGAGCTGATGCGACTCCATATTTCCTTCTCGGAAACTTTTTCATCCTCGGCAATTTCCTCGGGCACCTAGCACATACGTACGCACATTACTTGTACATACATTGGTACGTACATTTTTTTACGTACGCAAACTAATGTTTGTCTGTATGTTAGTTTTGTGCCATTTCATGCTCGTTGCTACGCTGTTACCGTCTGCGCTGGCTCATCCTTATGATCGTTGTAGAAGTCGGAGTAATTTCTCTTCCGGACGAGTTCTGTCAATGAGTCTATCGCAGTCTCCACTGCTGCATTCTTAACTTTTGCAGAAAACACCATGTAGGCCCAGTGGATGATGGTTTTCAACAGATCATAGTCTGCGCAGTTTATCATTGTGGCCACCAGGCACATGAAGAACTTGCGCACTTTCTTGTCAGCGATGGTTCGACTGCGGATGGAAGCCTGATGTAAGAAGTGAGCTGCGCAAGTGTGCAAATACGTCCATCCGTTGATCTGAAACAAAAGTCTTACTGTAACGTAACGACTCGTGTATACTGTAAAGGTCGGTGTATAGCCCGATACCGTGTATAGCCCGATCCCGTGTATAGCCCGCCCAATTTGGCTTATATTGCACTTTTGGCCCGTATATAGCCCGATATCGGGCTATGCAAAAAACTGCGTTCACAAGGCATTATTTGCACCATTGTAAGTCAGGAACCACAAAATGTGTGGCCTGTGAAGCTGAAAATAGGTTGAAAATGGACTACGGCATTATTAGCAGTTTTGATCATTGCTGCTGGATTCTGGAATCGGTCTGGCATGTGAGCACAGCAAGCGAAAATAATAGCGATTACTGCCACGCACAGCAGTTTTAAGAACGATCAGTGTTTTTGATAATACCAAAAGCGGTACCATTCAATCCATGATAAAATTGGAGCAAAAATGAGAAGACGGTCAAAAGTCCCTTGTATAGCCCGAGCTTTTGTATTGCCCGATCCCGTGTATAGCCCGCCCAAATTGGCTGATCTTGTTTGTATTGCCCTGCAGGGCTATACACCGACCTTTACAGTAACACCCCGCATGTATACCCCCTCGTATTTTTATCGTTTTACAACACGTATGCATATTTCTGACACTTTCGATATTGGCACCTTTTTTTATGGTCCAGAAGCCGTTTTCCAAACATATTGAGACTTCCGCATTACGTTGCTTTCATTACGTTGGCATTACGCATTACGTTGACTGCAGCATTACGTCGCACTTTCTTGTCAATTTTGGTAGTGTATTCATCAAAATATCGAAGGGGCATGCCCAAACCGAAATCAGCAAAAAAAATGGAGTAGAATGATGTTAAGAACTTTTGAAAAAAGTGGGCTGGCACAAAAGGCCGGCAAATTGGGCCTACCAGCAGCCATATCTCAGCATACAGGAGGGGTTAAATTTTAAACTGGTCAGCAAATTAATGCGGAAGTCTCAAAATGTTTGAAAAACGGCTTCTGGACCATTAAAAAGGTGCGTATGGTGCATTTCCAGAGAAGCGCTCTACAACGTAGTCTTCAATCAATTTATACAGATAGTATGCTTATGCACAGGATCATTTCTTTAGGTGCGTAGCTGCACTCACTGCTCACCTGTTTCTCCGTCATCTCTTTGTTGATGAGCTGATAGCATATGTTGGCATAGTCTTTTATGTTGCAGTTGTTGAAAGCATGAGAACAGCCGTGCAATAAGGCCCAGGACCAATCCGTGACTACTGCAGCCGGATGTGCTGTTGGTGATATGACCTTTAGCCGATTGATCATGCCCTTTAGAAAGTATTCGATGCTGTGAACTTTGTGACTGACAGTTGTGAACTCATACAGTGAAAAAGGCGGAAAGGGGAAGTCACGCCCTTCTACCGTTGGCACGATTACGTACGTGTAAGCATCTGCCAACCGAATGAAACCCCCTGAGGCGTCTATGTGCAGAGTACAGTCGCCAGTTTTAAACATTTCCACCATCAAGTGCAGTTGAGCATTGAAGGCGATAGAGTATCCGAAAGGCCGAAGAAGAAGGTCTTTCAAGAAGCCGACAGACATCTTTTCATCTTTGCTGGGTATGCCATACAGAAGCCTTGGTTTGGAGTCCAGTTGAAGCTGCAGTTTCTGCAGAGCGACAATTGGATCGGGATCCAGCAGCGATTTTCGCCTCTCATCGTAGTTCATTTTAAATAAAGCCCTCTTCGATGGCACGGCTGTCAAATTGCCAGTGGCTTCCGCCACAGGATGAGCTTGCTGTTGGAGAGCGAAGTCTGTAGTCCCGTACTTGCTTTTGGCGAGTTCCTTTAACTTCTGCTCTCGGACTGCACCGGTCATCCTTACTCTTCTTGGAAAGTCGCCTGGCGCCATAACATAGTGTTTCGGAATTTTTGAACATTGCACGTGGATGCTCGGTATTTCCTGCATGTAAATGAACCGGTACGTGTTTACTACTAACTAGTACATACGTACACTATAAGAATACGTACATACAAACAGCAGTAATAATACGTGTGTACTATGTACCATATATGTAATGGAAGGCAGAAGGTGGCCGCATGCAAATTTGACCAACCTACCTAACCTGTACCTCGTCATCTGGTCTTTCTGGAATTGTGCATGTGAAAATGGTGGCGCATTCCTTCGCAGTACACTTCAGGGAACCGGTAGCCCATGCCGCACCGCGACGAATTGCATAGTCGTCCCCACGGTTGTACATACATCGTTCCATTCTCAGTGTACAAGCGGGAAAGTGCGGATCGATCAAGCTGCGTAAAATGTTCGGCGCCTCTACTCCGAACGGATACTGCCACATTCCTCCCCTTCGCTTTCGTTCCGCGGGTTTGCGCAACTCTTGAAATTTTTTCCATTGTTCTGCCGACAGAGACAACGGGACGGACTCACCTGGATTCCACGTTGATTGCGCGTTCTCATCGATTAGGCGGCGTGACGACGGTTTATGACCTCTTATGGAAGATGAAGAAGAGGATGAAGAAGATGACTTCCTTGATGATGTGCTATCAGCATCATCAGAGGATGATGACGAAAGATGAGACATCTTTAGGCACGGCAACTGTAGTGTATGTAGGGCCGACTGGTATCAAGATCAACGGTAGTGAGTGAGAACTCCAGGTTTCAGGATATCAGTTTTCAAGCTCGGCTTGCTACCGTATGTATGTAAGGTACGGTACGGTACGTATAATCATATACGTACGTAGGTATGTACGGTATTTTTTTTATGTATTTTCACGTTGTATTTTGCTGCTGGAAGTTGCAGCTGCAGCCATGAAATGTTGCAACCGGAAGGCACTTTTTCCATTTTTTTGGCTAGAGACCGGCCTGGGGCGCGGAGCTAGGCCTGGGGCGCGCAACACCCGGTAGATACATTATGCCCGCACATAACTGAACACAAGCAAAATATAATATTTCAAACAGGAAGGCGTTTTCATAGGTTTCTTTTCCGCTGGAAGTTGCAATTTATCCGCTCCTTCTGTTTTTTCGTCCTCGCTATTTTGATAATAGCACCCACGAAATCTGGTAACCGGAAGACACTTTGTCTGGTTTTTTTATTAGACCTGGGGCGCGGAGCGCCGCTAGATGAATGGCTGAAATACTATTACGTAAGGATTAGAAAAGTACATAACATAGGTACATAATGTATTATTCGGGTGTATATCCACCGCCCCCATCGAACCTCCAACATTCGCGCCTAGCACTATTTATACCACAATGATTTTATACTATAGTATGGGGCTATACACCCAAAACTACAGTAACTATATGGCCTTCCGTATAACTCAGCCGAATTCTCAGCAAACATGCGCTGCTCTTGCTCTTCAAAACTTTTATTGACACCTGTGTGTTGTTACTGCGGCTGAAGCTTGGTAGTTTCATTGCTGTCATGCTACCGCAACCAGTGCTCGGCCACTTTCTTGGTCTTATACACTCGAAACCGTTGCTATGTACTGGAAGAGATTTGCGCCTTTCCATCTACACCACAAGAATGTTGATATTTCTCGCGCTGGTGGTTGGCAGCAAAAGCTACATCGGTTCTAGTTTCGAATGTATGATGCCGGCACATACTCACAACTCGTGGGAAGAGTTTATGGAACAGTCCTGCTTTTTCTCGAAACTACGACATGGGCCAAACGCTACCAGTAGCAAGCTGACAAACAAGATTATGAGTTACTACCCGTGGGTTCCAATTTTCTTCGCACTGCAAGCAGTGATTATCTACGCACCTTGCTGTGTCCTCGTATTTATTGGAAGCAAACTACGTAATGTCTTAAAGCCTTTTTTAAAATGTGACACTGTGTCACATTTCCGCACATACTGTACGTACGTAATATGTTGCACGATGAAACAATTAGTATTAGTGCGATGTGATATTGTACTGTAGGTATCGACTTGACCAGCTTGGCGGAGTCAGTTGCTGAATGCAAAAGTGTTATTGGAAAGGAGCGTCGACGATACTGTCAGAGTATTGCCAGCCAACTAATGGAAGATAGCCGCAGAAATTTCAGAGTATCGCCAATTAAATGTCTGTGGTTCTGCAAGTTTCTGAACTTTCCCGCTTTTGCTGTACAATTCTTCTTAATGGCCCAATTTTTGCACACTGAAATAAACTTTGCAACAGCTTTAATTACGACCAACTTCGACTACAACTCCACCGGAATCTTCCCTGCTTTTGCATTTTGTGACGTTTACTATGAGAGACATATGGTGGGCATGCGGGCCACAACAGTCCTGTGTGCTACCACCTTAAACGTCGTCCATGAAAAAATTTTCGTGCTTCTTTGGTGCTTCTTCATCACCGCTTGCATCTTCTTGCTTGCAGATTTGGCAATCTCCTTCATCGGCTTACTTACATGCCGCTATAAACTGCTGCTAAGCATCGGAGTGGATGCAAAATCTTCCAGTGACACAGCCCGATGTCTTGATTATATTGGCAATGTGCGAATGCACTATGTGTACATGGTCAGTCTCCTGGACAGCACCATTGGTCGGGAGCTTTTTCAAGCCATGTTCAGTAAGGCTTCCGATGCTGTAACAGTGGAAGATATTGGCATTAGCAATCAACAGTGATGGTGTTTCGTTCGTTCAAAAATCGCCATGTATGCAATCGGACACTTTGTTGTCTTGCCAACATGGGGTGAGCATTGGCGCTTAGCCTATGCTATGCACCGGTAAATGCTGTACTTATGGTATAGTATAGTCAACTGCAACTCGGTGGGAACGCAGTTTGGTTTTCATGTGACTAGGGTACACAACCTACTGTATGTACCGTACATAAAGTAACTTCAGTACAGTGAGAAATATGTACTGTACTGCACGTGTAAGGATTATAGTGTAAAGTGTTCGTCGCTTGTACATAAATAATGCACATCTTGCATACGCCAGTGAAACAGTGTGTCGCTATCTCTTGTGTTCATCCAATGCAAATTCAGCGGTTGGAACGCGGCTGCTAAGGCCTCCTTTCCGCTTCCCGCGGTGGGAAAGCGGATGAACGGCAGCCGCTGAGTGCGCAAAAGGATCGCGCACGCACGTATAGGTAGGTATACAGCAGGTACATACGCGCTGTTACAGTAAAGGGTGTCTCATAATGAACCAAAACACCTTTCCGTGCACGTAACCGCTTACACGCAGTGTGAGAAACATACATATCTTCAACGGTTCGGTGTTCCATGCTTGCTGGTGTTGTTCTTTCCTTTTTCCATAACTTGGGCGAATAAAAAAGGCTTTGGTTTGATTGATTCGATTGTTGGCAAATTGAAGACGAAGTTCGAGCATAATGGATGGAGTGGCGAAAATCCTAACTCACGTATTGGTTGGAACACCGACATCAACTATCGATTCACTGAATGCGAAATTTTCTGCGTACGGATGTATTCTGGCTGGAATTTTGGTGGCACTGAAGCAATACTGGGGAAATCCAATAGTCTGCCGGTTACCTCTTCAGCTGAACATTTGGAGAGAATACGTAGAAGAAGTTTGCTTCTGGAATGGGACGTACTACGATTTCGCTGATTCAGAAACAGCTGATGGAGCTTCAGTCGCAACATATGACATTGGCTATTACCAGTGGGTGCCCTTCTTCCTAATTACGATGGGAATATTCTTCCATTTGCCATCTTTGTATTGGAGAGCTTGCACTGCAATTTTCGGCTGCGACATCAACACCATAATAATGACCAGTCGAAATATTCAGCTGAGCAGGAATACCACTGAACGTGAAGGCGCCACCGAGAGCCTTTCCTTTCTCATTAAGCCTGTGATGGATTTTGCAGCACTGCCTTTCCATGGGAATGGCCCATGCATGCGAATGCGCCGGTATCTTCATGGCAAGTTTCTGTGGTTGGCGTTCTTGGTGTACAAGCTGTTGGTTGTCACAAACGTAGTGGTCCAGACCTTCCTGATACCCCGATTTCTGGCTGTCAGCGACTTTTCGCCTTCTGGGCTCGCTACTCGTTTTCCGCTAACTGTGCAGTGTGACTACCAGATGTTTGACGAAAGCAGAACTCTGCAGATGTACCGTGTGCAATGTGTACTATCCATAAACCCCCTGCTAGAAAAGGTATTCTTCAGTTTCTGGACGTGGTTGTACATTCTGCTCATCGCTAATGTTCTGGAATTTGGCTTCATCTTGCTATCCGCGTTTGTTCACTTCTCTGAATGGCGTTCTGTATTGGGTAGAGGCAGGCCAACGTTAACCACCGACATGCTGCTTATTTTTTCCCTTATACGTTGGCACGCCAACGAGAGTGTGGCACATGAAGTAATGAGAAAACAGGGTGAAGACAGGCTAGAAACGGACATTGACCGCATGGCTGCTCGTCTCATCGCGCTAAAAGAGAACAGAAGACCTCAGCGAAGACGCTCCGACTCTGAACCATGATACAACTATACCAATGACACTCCCCTACAAGAACCTGGCTCGTCAACGGATCACGATTTTGGACATTGCTTCGATTTTGACCGCCCATCGTTTTTGATACGTATACAGTATGTTTATGTATATGTGCGCAAGGTAATATTACTGAATAGAAAGCTCCAACCGTTTCTGCATAACTCAATCAAGCAGGCTGTGCCACCAAAACTGCCAGTGCCACTTGCATTTTGCATGCATACAGTACCGTATTTACCCATGCATAGCCCCGCTACGCATAGGGGGGGGGGGGGGGGGCGATGCATGGGCCATTTTTTTTGTTTTTGAGAGGTGCACTGAGGCATATTTTTTTAGGTCAAAAGCACATGTTTTAGGGCATAATTGAGGTCAAAACAGGGTTATTCTAGTACAATACACTCCCAAGCAGGCTTATAGGCATCTTAGCTTGGTGTGGGAGTGGCTATGGGTAGCTTATGACCAGCTTATGTAGGTAGGTTCAGGTACTGTACTGTACATATGGGGCTATGCATAGGGGGGGCTATGCATAGGGCATTTTTTGCATAGGGCATTTTTTATGTTTTGCCAATATGGGGCTATGCATAGGGGGGGGGGGCTATGCATAGGGGGGGGGGGCTATGCATGGGTAAATAGTAAATACGGTAGTTTGTCCGCGAAGGTACCGCGGCGTAACAGTTGGGTGCCATTTTTTACGTAATGAAGAGATTGACCCACAACAAAAACGGGTTGCGTCAGTATAACCCTGCAACTTGAGGCTTGACATGAACAAACAGGCCAGGCATGGAATTTGCCTATGGTATCTGCCGCTACCGTATCTATCGTTTCTTGTCAAACTCTCACAGCGAAATGCCGCTGCAAATGATATTCTTTACCGATGGGTCGAACGTAAATAATCACGCAATCATATTCACGCAATGGATAATCACGCAATGGATAATCACGCAAGGAAATGCACTACCTATGAACGAGTTAGAAAGAGTTGGAATTCGTGACCAAAGAAACATGAATAATCTGGAGTTTGATTTATTTACAAACGCGGTGCCGTATTTCTGTGGCAACCCGGGTGAAAATTGGGTTCAATGGCTTGCGCGTTTTGAGCTTTTGGCACGTGCTAAAAATATGGACGAGGCTGCCCAAGTGTTTGCGATTGCTTCCCGTTTGCGTGGGCCGGCAGAAATTTTCTACAATATCTTGCCTAATGACCGAAAAGACACACTGGCCAATCTCAAACGGGAGTTAAGTGCGCATTTTCTTGAGGAGGGCGCCCTAAGCCAGAATATGACCGCGTTCAACACGCTCAAACAATTGCCGACCCAAACAATTCACGAGTTTCGATATGCCCTTCTGTCCGCCTTTTTCATTGCGCATCCTTCGGCAAACCCGTCCACCAATGACAATACAAAACTTTTGTTACGCCGGTTTCTGGAGGGGTTACAGCCACATATATACATGTACATGATTGCGCAGAACCCGACGACGTTTGACGAAGCATGCAAAATAGCAACGCGCATAGAAAGTGGGCAGCGCATCATGCAAAACAAAACGGCCTCCAACCCCCTACAAGGCACTGCAGCGTCCGCGGCAATGATGTATCCGATGGCGCCAGTCGGCAATAAGTTCTTGCCAATAGCACCGCCGGCCCAAAAGGCTTTGAACTCTGCCGCCTGCGTGGACGAATTAGCTACTGCCATCACCAATAAGCTGTCACTCAGTTCCCCGAGCCCCGTTGCGACTAAGCCCATCAGTACTTTCAATAATACCATTGAAGATCTGGCGGCAGCTATTGCAACCAAGTTAGCGAGCATGCAAAATACGAGTGGTGCGGTAGGAAATAGAGGTACAAGAATGGACAGCCGCAACTTCGCAAATACAGCCACATGTGAAGACACGGCGACTGCAGACATAGACCGGTTTTTACAGGAATTCCTTGCTGAAGACGATGTGAATTTTGTGTGTGCATGTACAGGAATGGAAGCAGCTGACACATTGGTTCTGTGCCCAACCGCGGAGGAGCAGCTCTTCAGCGCTCAAGCTGCCTCTCCGGCATTGCACTTGACGCCGGCCCCAGAAGACGGCGACGTGCAGTCCGCGACGGAGGTGCCGGCTTTGTGGCAGGCAGGAGAGCACCCGCCTTCAGGGCCAGAGCCAACTCCTCAGGGAGAAGTGGAACGTCAGCCAGAATGAGTTGTATTGTACGTACAATAAGTAATGTACGTAGGCAGAGGCATACAGTACGTACGTAGCTCAAGTACATAACATGTTGGCCTACACTACGAATTACTCATACGCACGTACGTACGTATCGCCCTAAGCGCTGGCAGTACTTTATGAGTTTCCAAAGCACTACGAGTATTTCAACCTAGTACAGGGTGATTTTTTTATCATGGTGGATTTTGATTGCCAATTTCACCAGGTTACCCTTCACCGATTTCGCTCAAATTTTGCCCACAAATTCCTGAGCGTTTGCCATTTACTTGGTAAAAATTTCGAGTTAAAATGCTGTACTGGCAGTGAGAATTATCCCCTTCCTTTCAAAATTGCAATTTCGAGCTTTTTCTACCCACTTTTTACTGCTAAATGATTGAAAGACTCTTTTTGGAGCCCAACGGCTCTTACCTAAGAGCAAAATAGTTTAAGCAAGATGGAACCTAAGCCCGATACGGTCAAACACCATTGACAGAGTTGATGGCATTGCTTGGAGATGTCTCATTTCTCATCAGTGCTGCTCGCGCCTGATCAATGCTGCATCATCAGCTGATGAGCCATCATCACCAGATTTGATGACTCTCGAATTATTTCTGGGGGTGTAGAGAAGGAAAAAGGACTAAAGAGAGTTCCAAAGTCGTTTACCATTCGAAAAAATGCAGTAGTATTGCCATTTGCCATGTTTTCCGAAATTTTGAAGGATAATAGTAGCGGTAGTCGAAAACTACGGAGAAAATTGTGATTTCATGTTCTCTGCTGTATTTCTCACTACAGTGCAGCATTTTACGTCGAAATTTTTACCAAGTAAATGGCAAACGCTCGGAAATATGTGGGTAAAATTTGAGCGAAATCGGTGCAGGGTAACCTGGTGAAATTGGCAATCAAAATCCACCATGATAAAAAAATCACCCTGTACATACGTACTTACACTGGCTTTCGGGCACACATCGTTATATACCGAGCCCGGACACCAAACCATGATTCACTGTGTACATACATGCTTGACGAAAAATTGGACTATTAGTTTTGCAGTCAAATTAGCACCTCAATAGCCCTATCTCCAGTGTCGCAGGGTATTCGACCATCAGCGGAAAGCGCCTCAGCCACTTCGTCAACAAGACTTTCGGGCTGGGTTTGGACGTTTGGTCGGGTTTAGCAAGGACGCGGCGGAGTCTGAGCCTCAAAGGACGGTGGATGGATACCGGCTTCATTCACTCATTCCGCCTTCCTCAACCGATGCTATTGGAGAAAGTGGGCCATCGGAAAAGAAATTTATGTATTATTGTACTCGAATTCTTTACACATACGAAAAGCGCTGCCATGTGTACGTACGAATTATTACATAGTCATTATGTACGTTGCCATGTGTACGTATTTGCTACATGACAGCCTGTGTCATTCATAACATATTTTACAAAAACATAGCAGGTACATAAATACACCTCCGGGCCCAAATTTTTTGGTGCGTTCTCGTTCATTCAAGTCTCACTTTACCTATAGTATTCTATGTGTCGTTGTATCGTCATTTAGTGGTAGACGTTTATTAGCATTGTTGCTAGTACTTTTCGTGCGACGTGTGTCCATCTATTTCTGTACATATGTGCTAACTAATAATATTATTCAGTACGTAACTTCTTATTTGTGTACGATATTGTGTTTGGGCATTCCCGTATTGTCTTGGGAGGACTATGCCGGCAGCGACTATGTAACTTTCCAATCATATAGTAGTGCTAATCGTATATCTTTAGTCTTGCTAAACGCACCTAGTTTATATGTATTTTTTTCTAAATTCCGGGACGGAATTTTCCCACTATCCAATAGAGTGTAAACAGCCCGTATCGATTTATTTACAACTTGAGTTTCATAGCGAACTCTCAGATGGCTAGCCTCAATAATTGATTAAGGACAGTACGTACAAATTACGTCGGGGGGGGGGGGGGGGGGGGACCCAACCGATCTTGGCTTAAAACCTCCTGACGTAATTTGCACGCTATTGCTAAGCGAAAGCAGTACCTGACGATGGCGTGTTGATCATCGATCACTTCCTCCAAATTTCCCACAGCCATCGGAGTTCCCCTCAAGTCGTCCACTTTGGTGCGCTCTTCCTGATTATGCAAATTCAACCACACACATTACACAAAGTAGGATACTGTGGGGTAAACCCGGCCATTGGAAATCTCCGGCCACCTAAAAGCTTCAGGGCTGCATATCTCAACAACCAATTGACTGATTGAGACAAATATGAGATCAATTGATTCCTTGACCTCCCCTCTTTCAAATGAGCTATTTGGTGCATCATTTGCCAGCTTAGCAGCAAGTTCACAGGAGTTTAGGTGGCCGAATTTTCCATTGCCGGGTTTACTCCATGGTTCCCTACACGTCCCTTTTTACTCCACTCAATAAAACCGGCCAAGTTTACCCCGTGACACCCCTACTCACGTTCGCGTGGAAGTATGCAATATGCATTCTTGGTAAAACGGGCAAGACGTGCTTACTTCTCTCAAGCAATAAACACAAGCAAGATTTAATATTTTCTACCTCCTGCCTGTCTTCCTGCGGCTTGAGTCGTTCTTGATTCTTGATAAACTCCTCCTCCATCAAGAGGTAATCTTTGATGCGCTCCAACTTGGACACACGTAGACGACATCTGGTATGCGGAGTAACTGTAAAAGATGCAATATGTGCCTTTATGTGAATCCTCTATGACTACAAGTCCCTTTGTAGGCTGCAAGTAGACTGAGATGTAAAAGTAGCGCAGTCCATGGACGTATGTGGAGGATGTCCACGGCTTCACAAAACTAATCGACGCGAAATGGACAATACGATTGTCAAACCAAAATAAAAACAAAGCAATTTTTACAATACAAAAAGACCCCACCCAGTAATCCAGCAGTAGCAAAATATTGAAAACTCCTGGTTCGCGTTGGGTGGGGCCTTTATTAGGCCTAACTTTTGCTTACTCAGCGGCAATTTCGTAGCAGCGTCCGGTCCCTTGCCTCGCTTCTTGCGCTTCCCTATCTGAGTTGGTATGGGTGGCTCATACTTGCGCTTTTTGTCCTGCAAATAAGATAGGCAAAGAATGCAATGTCAGCACACGTACACAAGGAAGAAAGTAAATGTCATTTTATGGGAGAAAATGCCGATATTTTCACCTTATTTTCATCAGCATGTCCTCCTCCTTTTCCGCTTCCTCCGCTTTGCATGCTGTTGACCCATTTTCTTCCACAATTTTCTCCGGAAAATGACAAAACCAAACCTCTCGTCTGTCTGTCTCTGTCTCGTCTCGATAGGCCTGGACCCTATAAGCTAAATACGCCCCAAACCAGCATAAAAAACACATCAACGGCAACAACACTTTGTTTCTAACCTTTTACCCTTCAGATTGAATCGCTCCGGTTGCATCCAGTTCCAGAAATTCGGACTTTCCTTCGGCGCGTCGGTGATTCGGCTCGTTTCTCTCTCGCACGGAAAAATAATATTAAATCACCAATCCCCCGCACGGGAGGCAGGACGCACGGCGCGGTGCTCGTCGTGATAGGTGGAACGAAGAAACATCTTCTTTCTACATGGGGGGCGAGGAAGGAAAAAAAGGAAAAAAAAAAATAAAACATTCAAAACAACAACGCAATAATATTGAAGCAGCTTGCAACTCCCCGCAAAAGCGTTCAGCAAGTTTTTTTTGGAACGGGAACCCGCCAAAACACTTTCTTTGACTGCGAAGACCCAGCTTCGCCAAAGATAAAAATTGAAAGGAACTGCACTAGCGTAAACGTTGAACACTTGCGCACGTATTGACCTTTGGCGAGCGCGGGTCTTGCCCCTTGGAAATAGCTGTGGAAAGAATTGTCTTTTTAGCCTGTGCATGTTTTTTCCTCTCCGTAGTGAAATGGCTGACACCCTCCGCTAACGCTGCGATGCCGCGAGGTTTATTTAAACGGACTCCAAATAACTTCTACTTTTTTCGCAAACCTCGCAAAGCGGCAAAGGGGTTTCGCCGGATTCTACGTCTCGAAAAAGTCTAAGCTAAAGCTGCAGTTATAGACTCCGATGATTATTAGCAGTAGCTCAGTTATGAGAGCGACGTCGCATTATCTCAATATCACAATGCATATTGGGAGCAACAATAAAGATCCTAATGCAAAGAAGGACATATGAGCACAAGAGAAGCAGTTTGAAAAATTGGGCAGCCAGTGCGTGAGTCGAACACGCAACGCAGAACGGGATTACGCCCCTATTAGCGCACACCACTATCTGACTGCACAGCTCAATTTCTCAAACTCCCACTCTTGTACTTTGGTCACCGGACTCGCACACGCTCTTTTGTTGGCACGCACAGACGTGCGGCACTGTTGTCTGCCCGCGACAGAAACTTGTCGCTTAATGGCAGACTCAAACTACCACCAGACGTTGCACTGGCTGCCCAATTTTTCAAACTGCTTCTCTTGTGCTCATATGTCTTAATAGAGTACACCCGCGCTAAAGACTATTCCATCATGTCTTGCGTCTGCAAAGAAGGGCTATACTTCAATTTTCAACATTAGAACCTTCGCAGTAACTTTGGTGGCGCGTTCACAAGACATCCGTAAATCCGTACGTCCGTCCGTTCGTCAACCCACAATGTGTTCGTCCGTTCGTCCGTCAACCAATATGGTTGACGAACGAACGGACGTACGGATTATTTACGGACGTCTTGTGAACGCGCCATGGGACTGGCTGCAGACCATAGTGCGAGCACACCCATTATTACCTCGACAGTTGACTGACAAGTTTCAAAATATCACGATTTCTGCTTCTCGATCTTCTTCGCCGCTTTCTCGCCGATTCGACCCTCGATTTCTCGCCTCAGGTGGAGCAAGAACCACGTCTACAGGACCTTCAGCTTCAGCGTGCTGGGCCCTTCGGAATGTATCGTGATTGTGCTAAAAAAATGTTCTACTGTATACGGTATGGTATGCATGCACGCACTGTACGTACCTAGGTACGTAAAGTTGCAGGCGGGTGGCTGGCTTACGGATAGAACACAATCTTGAAGGGTAATAGCTTGTTTTATACCACTTTAGCTTGAAAACATGCAAAATAAACCAGAAAAACGAGTTCAGGAGGTCAAAAAACCTTACTTTGGTCACTGATGCAAAATGTCCTTTTATATAGCCCCCTTTTGTATAGCCCCCTCTCGAATATAGCCCCCTAATCGGGGCTTACCGATTATATAGCCCCAGGGGGCTATACACGAAACATTACAGTACGTATAGTACATAGTTCTCCTTAGCTTTGCCTGGATGACTGCGTGAGGCTGGAATATGCGCGTGTTTACAGGCGGGTTGAGCTTTCAACGCGAGTGCCTTGACGCCCACAATCTGGAGAGAAAGCGCCACGGTTGTCCTCCGCTGCACTGGGCTCAGGATCTGGTGGACCTGGCGGTCAAGTGGGCGGAAAACTTGGCTCACAAAGGACGAGTGGCCTTTCTGGACTTAGAAGGTAACAACGGCCAATGCATGCAATACCTGTGCAGTAGCTCGCAACTTTTCTCTCCTGCAGCAACACAGAGAAGGACAGCGCAGGCTTCACGTACACTGGCTGGTGTATGTAGCAAGGTTGTATCTGAATGTCAATGCTTTCTTTGCATTTTTATAGGAGTTGGCGAAAATATCCGCTTCTTCACAGCCTCCGACTCTTCACATTTACCGACGGGGCTCGAAGTGACCGAACTATGGGCGAACGAAGAGGAGCACTTTGATTACAACCATCCGAAATGGCAAACAAGTGTGCATATGTGTACATACAGTTTGTAGTGGCAGACATATGCATACAATAAGTACGTACAGTACAGAAGCATACAATTCCTTAGAATATTTCCCCAGTGAACAAAGTTGCAGATTGCCAGAGCTTCAGCCAGCTCATCTGGAAGAACAGTCGGGAGTTTGGGGCGAGTCGGTGCTGGGTGAAGGAGGCGAATAGAGTGGTGGTCGTGGCGCTGTATCGACCAGCCGGCAATACGAAGCTGCACGGCGGCTTCGCTCACAATGTGCCTCGCATCGTGACGGCGACGCCGTCCAAACGCAGTTTGCTAGCAGCCAAAAGAGGCTCCACCACGCAGGAACTCTGGCACGAGCCCGACGACATGCACATGCGTATCATGATCGACAAGCTCAGCATCAAGGAGAACGACTAAGGCTCGCAGCCGAAAGTGGCAAGGGACTGCACATACTCCGGTTATGCGTGTATAGAACGCTGGCTAGAACGCTGCCGCTATGGCAATTGACGCAAAGGTTGTTCAAAAGTGGCTCACAAATTATGGGAGATCCATGGAGAGATGGACTGATTATGCATGTTATGTAGGTATTTTATTTTGTAACTAAACAGGAAAAGCGAGAAGCGCCTATTTTGTATTCTATGGGATGAGAGGATAAATAACGATTTTGCCCGAGAATGGTTGAATTTTATTTTTCGCGAAAAATAAAAGGAATTCGAATCAAATCGTGCCTTCATGCATTGCTACAAAGCACCATCGTGTACTGCACAGCTCAGCTATGATGTTTAGTTTGCAATTGTTTGGGTGTATCCAATATCCATCCATCCCCTTCGTACAGTAGCATAGGAAGCATGAACAACATGCAATACGTAGTATACGTTAGACGTAACGTTCCTCTACATACAGTACATATTATGTACTTCACTGCACACATCAATCCGTACGTACGTTACGTACATACGTACTATGTACGTTACGTACACGATGTTCCTCCGCCCAAGATTCAACATTCGGTATGACGCCACGGTGGGCGGTCACGTCGAAGAAAAAAGCATACGTACTGTAGTAGTCATCTCGATATACACAAACTTGTTTTTTGATGGATTCGGATACCGCACGGCCGGGGTCTATAAAATCACAATCAAGCATCAGAACTTTTCAGCAAACAGCTCTTTGGCTGACAGCTTCTATTTTGCAACTGAGTTGATTGCGGTTGAGTCATGGGCCAATGCAAGTGCAAAAATGCTAGCAGAAATGGAAGGAAAAAGGATGGCACCGAAATGACGGAGATTTCAGCGCTTTATCCGGTATGAATAAGTTGTCGTCAGTTGGTTGAAAAATGTGTAGCTGCGTAAGCATATTTTATGAAACCAGGTCACATATTTCATTGCCTGATCTCTTTTGTTTCCGGATATGAATGTTTCGCTACGTCGTAGTAGTGTGGCGGCCGGTCTCGTGTATCGAAGGCGACTAGAAGAATGTCGCAAGGAGAAAGCTCAAGTTCAGCTGCAGATGAGCAACTCTGGTCCAGTGACGCCACATCGCGCTCGACATCTCCTTCGAAGATTACAAAGTCTGGACGAAAGAGAACAGTTCCTGCTGAAATCCCTCAGGGTAACTCGCCGAATCTCTGGTGCTTTGGACTTCTCGGCCATGGGTCAAGACACAGAGGAAAATGATGAGGTACAGGATCTAGGTACGTTATGTACAGTTCGTACGCGTGTGTCCTCAAAGCAAAAAGGCTGAAGAATGAACAGAACAATATTAGATCTCTTGGTGTTTTAGGCGGCACTTGAAATGGAGTTGAAGGAAATCCTGTCGTCACCCGAAGTTGAACAATAGAAAATATGTTCTGCTATCTCATATCTCTTTCTTTGTCAGCGTTGCAGGATTTAGCTTGTATGTACAGTACAGTTATGGTCCCCGATTTTTGTGCTCTTTCCCATACTCGCTCGCTCGCTCGCTTTTACTTCGATAATCCAGGCAAATCAAGTCTAACCCATTTACAGGAATCACGATAAAACGTAATCACCACGAGTATGCTTGGACCTGTGCCTGTACATACATATATTATTATATACTACATACTTTGCATTATGACAAACAATAGTAGTATTATACTCCTACCCGATGCAGAAATTTGCCGTTCTGTCAGTTGTGAGCAGATGGTTTTTGCATCAGATGCATGGCTAATTTTTTCTCCGCTTCGTACATACGAGGAAACGTTCTTGCATAAATTCCCTGTTTCCTTTCCCTTTGTTTGGTCAACTGGCACAAATGGCATTGACTTGTAAATGACTTCCATGCCGATTTGATACACAAGCCGCTGTTGTGTTCTGAAATCGTAAGCTGAAGACATTGCACCATTGCTTCTCCAATAAGCAGAATGCTTCAGTGGATTCTCTGCGTCGGCTTGGCAACTTTGGTTGCTGCTGGACCGGATGAGGATGCCAAATGTTCCTCATCTGCCGCCAGCGATTTTGTGAGCGGAAGGTTCAAGTGGAAATGTGAAGGAGCTGCTGCCGTCCCTTTCAGTAAGCAAACTGAAATTAGCACTATGTATGTGAGGTAAATGATTACTTTTGGTAGTACATATAAAAACGCAGTGTCGAAGCGAGGCGGAGAGAAGGGGATAGGATACTATGGCTTACAGAATGTGTGGATGACGTTGGAAAGGCGGAGTTTGCCACGGGCTCTGAATTCACTGGAGAAATCAGAGATGGCAAACCTCTACTCGTCTTCCTCTGCAATAAAGTTGGAACAAATGGAATCGAGTATAAGCCAGTGGGTAAGATGTCGGAGAAGATAGTACGCACATGCCATGCCATGCCATACACTTTATCTTCCAAATGACAGCGGCTTGTACAAGTACTGCACATGTATATTTTAGCCTGCCTCACACCCGAAGGCCATCGCATTGAACCTGGAAAGCAAGCCACTGACGCCAATGGTGTCACGTTCGAATGTGTAAAAATAAGCGATAACGAACTACTGAGGAAATACACTGGGCGTAAGTGGCGCAAAGACGCACGTACAAACACACTGCCAGCGCAAGCACACGAAACAGAATGGAGAGCTTGCTTTCAGCTGACTCTTGCAAAGTAACGGTCAATGGAGAGGAGCAGACAGTGGAAAAGGGCAAGGAGTTCACTGATGTCAACACGCGATTCGTCTGCGTCATCAAGGAGGGAGAAGCTCCCAGGGCTGTGGCCAAACGTAAGAGTGATCGCGCCATCATGAGGCCCACGCCGTACCGTGCCGTTAACTCAGCGACCATACATAATACGACTGACTGAATTGAGTACTGACTACGCGCGTGCATAGTGTACTGCTTTGAAGCTTTGTACTGCTTCAGAATGCGTTGCCTTCGACAGCGCACAGAAGGAAGTGATCATCAACAAGGACGACTACAAGAAAGTCGACGGAACTTGGTTCCATTGCGTCATCGAAGAGAACGTAGCAGCACTCATCGAAATATCCGGTAAAAAGCAAAGTGCCACGTGCGTATTCAATTCAGAGTTGTGACTGGTGACACAATCAGCCGATCACATTGCTTCTTCGTTTGCTATGCATAGGCACCAAGTGCGGAGAGCACGAGCTGAAGGAAACTTACACGACGGATGGTGGCAAAATCAGGAAGGGATGCTTCTTGGGCGACAGTGGAGCTTACGAGCGTTATCTGGGTATGCCATGACTTACAGTATATATGTACGTACTACAGTATCACATAAATACTACGAATAGGTACGTACAATAATATAAGAGCACTCACCTCACCTGTCATTATCGCAAACTTTCTCGTTGAATTTCTGGTCGCAGGTTGCAAGCAAGGCGACACGGATATGCGAGACAAGCAAACCATGAAAATCGACGGCAAATTCTACTACTGCGATAAAGCTGAAGGGCCCGTGGGGATCACGGCTGCAGATGCTCTGGCTTGTGACTCAAGTGGAGGGAGCCAGGAACTGCTGAGCACTTGGAACAAGGACGGCACGCGCTATCAGTGCAAATACAATCGGGAGAAAAACGAAGCAGTTGCTGCAGCAATCGGTAAACTCAAACTATAGGGCGAGAAACTGTCCTGCATGTACTTGTACAGCAGTCAATATTGCGGTAAGAGCATACTGACTGGTAAGTGTTCTGATAGGGTGTGCCAAGATGAGCGAGCCCATCTCGGAAGAGACGCTGAGGAACGGGCAAGTGGCGGAGAATGCGGACAAAACTGCCGGCTGGAGATGCGAACTGAAGGACGGAAAGGCAGTTCTCGCCAAAATGAGCGGTAAATCCCAGCTTTACTTTACACCAGCCGCCCTGCATACTACCAGCATACTGATAGCAACAATCTGTATCTGACACGATAAACAGTACTCATAATTCTCCTCCAATGCAGATGAGGATTATTCGAAGTGGAAGAGCGCGAGAAGCGGGAGTGGCACTGGCAGTGGGTCTCACCAGGGCAGCGGAGGCTCAGCGAGCGGCGGTGGCTCAGGCAGTGGAGGAGGAGGAGGAACAAGTGGCGGCGGCGGCGGCGGAGGCACAGGCGGCGGAAACGAGCCGCTTCCCCCGGAAAACGAATGTGCTGACTACCATCCCATGTGCCAGGACCCATCCCTCAACGTCTACGCGCTGTGCCAAGTGCAAGCGGAGCAGTTGAGAGGTACATATTGAGCCCTGCCCTACTCGACCCCATGGCGCAAAAAAGTCGTCATGGACTCGCATTTTCGGCGGGAAAAGCGCCAGGAAAATCGGGTCAACCTGTGATGTTGATGCTTATTCACTGTTTCCTACAGACAAGAAGGCCAGACGCGTCAAGCGCCACTTTTCCATGCGAGGTTACCGCGACCACGGGCCGAGTGAGTACGAAGAGTTCTACCGAGATATCTTCTGCGGAGGCCAGGCGGAAGATAACTACGTGACGGTACCGGAAGTGGAATACTGGGAGGAGGAGCGATGCATCCAAAACGAGGTGCATCTCCCACCGGTGGACTATCGGCGTTGCACCGTGTGTCAGCAGTACAGACCCAGACCCAGGCCAGCTAGACCCACTCCGGATCCAGGTAAAGTGCACTGGAAAAAGTGTAATTATACAGAGGGGGTCAGCACGCGACGCGACCACCCATAATTCTTAGCGCAACTGGTCCATACGAGATGAAGTACGGCCTGGTTTCAGGCTGCACCGGCGGTTGCAAGGAATGTAATCCACTCAAAGAGCTCATCACCTCCATGGTTCAGTATTTCTGTCCCTACACTTGTGGCTTCTGCGAAAACCGTAAGTACATAGGCCTACAGGCCGACATGTCTAATATCCTTCATCTGTCACCACTTCACAGAGCCACCAACACCACTTTGTTGTACGTACACGCCATATATATGTAGCATCCAAACTGAAGTTTTCTACCTGGTATCCACTAATGGTAATCAACGGTATCCTCGTTTTGATATCCATTTTCAGCAAGAGAAGTTGGCGAGCTGTATGCTGCAGTGGATGATATCAAGTTCAATTTCACAAGAGAAGCACGCGAGTTCAAGATGGAGATGGCCAACTACAAGCTGAAGATAGACGCCATGCAAGCGCAGGTCAATCGCCGATCTTCATCACTTACATGGGATGGATAAACCCAAACCACCAACAAAGACATTGAAGGAAACTTTATCATACAATGCTTTACTATTTATAGTAGCAGTTGGAGGTACAGTATGCAAGAAAACTGCGTTTCTCAAACAAGCCATGCGACAGAATTAGCAGGCCTATTGTATTCACATCCATTAGCTAAAAAAACCACAGCAGATAAAGTACACTTATCACTACATAGTGAAGATGAACATACATATGCACAAAACAATCTATAGCCTACATATAGGTACAGTACTGAAACGCGAGCAACTTTCCCACAAAAGTGACATCCCACAAGAATTTTGAAAATAGAAGAAACATTATCATGTACATGTACGTACGTACATACTACAGGGTGTTTTATTTCTCCAGGTGGATTTTGATTGCCAATTTTACCAGGTTACCCTGCACCTATTTCGCTGAAATTTTGCCCACATATTCCCGAGCGTTTACCATTTACTTGGTAAAAATTTCGAGTTAAAATGCTGCGCTGGTAGTGAGAAACACAGCAGAGACCACGAAATCACAATTTTCGCCAATAATTTTTGACTACTGCTACAATTCTCCCTTCAAAATTTCGGAAAACATGACAAATGGCACTTCTGCGAGTTTTCCAAATAGTAAACGGCTTTGGATAGTCCTTTTAGACCTTTTTTCCTTCTCTGCACCCCAGAAAGATTTCGAGAGTCATCAAATCTGATGATTATGGCTCATCAGCTGATGATGCAGCACTATCAGACGTGAGCAGCACTGATGAGAAACAAGACAATCTCCAATCAATGCCTCAACACTGTCAATGGTTTTTGGCTGTTTAGGGCTTAGGTTCCATCTTGCTGAAACTATTTTGCTCTTAGGAAAGAGCCATTGTGCTCCAAAAAGAGTCTTTCAATCATTTAGCAGTAAAAAGTGGGTAGAAAAAGCTCGAAATTGCAACTTGGAAAGAAAGGGGATAATTTTCACTTCCAGTGCAGCATTTTGTCTCGACATTTTTACCAA
The DNA here is from genome assembly GCA_030247985.1 of Epsilonema sp. ZAB3_2. Classification (NCBI taxonomy): domain Eukaryota; kingdom Metazoa; phylum Nematoda; class Chromadorea; order Desmodorida; family Epsilonematidae; genus Epsilonema; species Epsilonema sp. ZAB3_2. The sequence goes on from JASAMW010003527.1 coordinate 33,328, forward strand.
GTAAATGGTAAACGTTCGGGAATATGTGGGCAAAATTTGAGCGAAATCGGTGCAGGTAACCTGGTAAAATTGGCAATCAAAATCCACCAGGAGAAATAAAACACCCTGTACATAGTCGGATATCGTAATTATTATTCGTATTCAGTACTCTCATAAAGTAGTGGATGGTGAAACACGTGGTGACTGTACGTACATACAACGCTATAATGTATTTCCAAACCAACACCAGGAATTGATAATGAGGGAGCAGGGGTGAAATAATATAAGCAGGTACTGTGCGTGCTGTACCATTACGGAGCTGTAGCCTTCTCAATTTACCAATTCCTGACAATACACATACAGCACCGATCTTCGACTACATATACACAGGAAACATACCTATTCAATACACTGAAGCAGGCATCAAAATAAAACGTGAGCATGAGCGGGTGGGTTGACCAGCTCCGTAATGCCCTGGCACGGGCCGCCCGCAAGCCGCCCAGAATTGACGGGAATCGCCAAAGAAATCAGGGTCATACTAAAAGGCGGACGCCGTACTAAAAGGCGGACGCATAAAAGACGGACGCCTATTACAAAAGGTATGCGCACGTCTGCCATTTTGAAAGAACCAACCTCAGGGTACAGTAAGAAGTTTATTGCAGATATGAACATCTTTCAACCTTCTGTCACCAGCACTAAATAAAAGCTGGCAATACTTGCACATCTGGCAGAATTTTCATGTGGCATTGGCATTGTACTAGAATAACCGTGTATTGACCTCAATTATGCCCTAAAACACGTGCTGATGACCTAAAAAATATGCCTCTGCGCACCTCTCAAAAACATAAAAAATGCCCCATGCAAAACTCCCCCCCCCCCAATGCATAACCCCCCATGCATAGCCCCATATGGGATCTCTCAATTTTTGCATTAAAAAAAACCGGTAAATGGGCGTCCACCTTTTATGCGTTCGCCTTTTAGTATGACCCTGATTTCTTTGGCGATTCCCGTCGATTCCGGGTGGCTTGCGGGCGGCCCGCGAGCGGCCCGTGCCAGGGCTTTACGGAGCTGGTTAAGAGGTGCCGACGACGCTACGCTCACGGAATACCGCGGCGTTGACGTAAAATAGCGTCTCTTTTATTTTTCTGCGTCTCCACCATAAGCTGACGCCGCGCATCTCTAAAACAAAAATGTGCACACACAGATGTTCACGATACAGGACCTATTACGCAACACAACGTAATGCTGCCCATTTGTATCAGCTGGAAGGTCACCCATTTGTCATTCTCCTGTAGCTTTCGCAAATTTACATACCCTCTGTGACCGTGACATCTGTGATGACGCAAGAATTCAACCAGTGACCCTCTAGCGAGATACTTATACAAGCAATGCACGTAAGTATGCATGCATGGGATAAGCCATAGTCGCTCCACTGATAGAATGAGAAGTTTTCAGTAGCCGTGGAAGGCTCACAAGTACGAACTGCACAAAATTACATGAGAATGTCGACGTATTTTACCAAGTAAAAGTCTCCGTTTACTCACATAGTGGATCGACTACATGCATGCTATTTTAAGCCATCATGGCTTGTTCACATTGGAATCGTAGATACGCTCGGTATCCATGGTTTTGCGAGTGTGGAGCCTAGGACACGCGAAGCGCATGTCTCCTATGTGAAGGAGCCGTTACTCACCTCTGCGCCTCCCTGTTTCCTCTTCCTTGTGGTACGCTCCAAATGGCAGCTGCCTTATCAGTCGACATGCTCCTAGTATCGATGAACGGCTTGAGCGGTCCCGTGTAAGGCGTGTAACCACGTCTGCCATGTAGCACAACCGTTGATGCTGTACGCCCTGCAATACAGACAAGAACGTAGGTATTGTATGAATCTCAATGGCTGGTAGTATTTATGTTGTAGTTGTCATAAATGGGTACTTACTACCACATAAAATGACAAAGAGCCGATGGTCAAACTCTTCATTCTCTACGACATTTCAGCCTACCAACTTTTAGGCCCTCCTGAGATACATAACTTGAAATAATTTTGACCATCGACTATTTCTTATTTTATGCAACAAGAACGTTTGAATGTAACACTGTATGTATGCATGTGTGTATGTATGTATGTATGTATGTATGTATGTATGTATGTATGTATGTATGTATGTATGTATGTATGTATGTATGTATGTATGTATGTATGTATGTATGTATGTATGTATGTATGTATGTATGTATGTATAGGGTGTATCAGAATTTACTCTCCGGATGTTTGTTTGTGCTTATAACTCCACAACGGAGCGTCATTTTTCACTGCGGTCTTTTGCAACATGTAGCCAAGGCTTCAACGTTTGCGCAGGCAAAATTTCAACTTTCTAGGCCAACAGGAAGCGGCTCAAAACAGCTCAAAAAGGCTGACCTCAGAAATCGAGGATTTGCCTACTATTCTACCACAATGGAGAGCATATTCTACCATTCCAAAGCTAGTACATTTTCAAAACATGTTCAATATCCTACCTATGCAGGATGCGGCAGAACAAATTCTGCTCGGTAATATTAAGAAAAATTGAAAACTCAGCTGTGGAGTGCTAACTTTGTCCTTAAATCCAGGTTTTTCCCCCATAGTGAAAAAACGTAAATCTCTGTGTCCGAAAGTTCGAGCCTTCATAACTTCCTTGATTGAGGGACTACGGGGCTGAAATTTTGCCTTGTGTAAACGTTGAAGCCTTGGCTAAATACTGCAAAAGACCGCAGTGAAAAATGACGCTCCGTTGTGGAGTTACAAGCACAAACATCCGGAGAGTAAATTCTGATACACCCTGTATGTGGGCTGCAGTCAGGAAAAAGCATGCACATGGAGGCGCCTCTGCTCTCTATTTACACGTACGTACCTTTGAGCGGCTGCGTAGCCTTGAGCGGATGCTTGTTTCCGGCCATTGTCTCCCCCTTCTGTCCTCCACTTCGAGCCGTCCCCACTTTCGCCACCCTGGGAGTGGGCTTCGGCTTGGCTACGCCGTTGATTCCTGCCTTCCTTGGAGACGCCGCTTTGGCCACGTTCTTGGGCGATTTGGCCGAAGTCTTTCCACCGGCCGTGCTCGCAGCTCCTTTAGCTTTAGAACTGGACACCGCGGACGTGCTCTTCTTCGGAGAGATCTACAACGAATACTTCTGTACTCAGTTCACTGCACGTTCTGCAACAAATATACTACGTATATTGCACGTACATTTCGTACAGCACAACATAGTAGATGGCTGCAGTACACTGTAGTAGTACAACATTGCATAGGATAATCAGATATAATATACCAACACGTAGAACGCACTATCAAAATGCAGGGCACGGTCGCGTAGTTGCCTTTATCGAACTATTTGTCGACCACGCATGCGATATGTCTCTCCTCCGGCTCCCTAACAATGCAATCTTTAGATCGTTAACACATATACGTACGTACCTTAGCTCCTCTCTTCGTCGCAGTTTTAGCTGTGGACGCGGCAGTTGGCTGTTGGCTTCTCGGCGTCCTTCCCTTCTTCGTAGCCGTGACTTTGATGGAGGAAGCAGCAGTGGGTTGTTGGCTTCGTGGCAGAATGATGGGAAGGGGCTGGAGCAGTGGCGGCGGGTTCGGCTCCTCGCGAGACGCAGAGAGAAATTCGGCGAAGCTGCGCTCCGTCGCGTCCTTCTGCTCCTTACTCGGAGAAAAGTCGAACGTCTCGTTCAACTGCGCCTCTGAAACGCCAGCAATAAATGCTCACAGCCATCAACAGGATAAAAATGAATACCGATAGTGCAGCTAATTTTATTGACGGTTGCGCTAAGCGAAGTAAGTAGGATAGGTGGTCGCGAGCTCACCCCTCCGTATATCACACTATTTTTCAGTGCAATTTCTGACCTGTAGAGAGCAACGTAGGAACGCGGCGAGTCTACCGATCAGAAGTTGCACTGAAAAAGTGTAATACGGAGGGGTCAGCTCGCACTTTCGCTTAGCCGGTTGCTTGAGAGAAGGAAAGTGTACTGGCAGTGGGCGTTTCTTTTCAGCAACCGACTAAACATACTACAGTAGGTCGGAGTTTGCTAAGTACATGCGTTCAGTTTTTGAAAGGCGTAGGCGCCTTTGGGAGTACATGCGGAAATACGTACACAGTACCTATTATAGGGCAACAGATAAAACATAGCAAACTCTTCTTTTCGAGCAGACTACGACGAACTCACCCTTGCTGGCTAAGTATAATACGTATATGTACGACACCATGTTGATATACCGACCCCTTACCTTGCTGGCTCTTTCGCGGCTTTTTCTTCTGTCGTGGAACGGTGAGCGCTTGTTTTCTGCTGTCGCGTCCGCTTCCTCTGCGCTCAGCAAATCTGACGCTGGATGGCGAGCCCGTACCAAACTTGTAGGTGGTGGCTGGCGTTCTCGGCTTCTCCAGCTTCAACGAAAAACGTACATACGTCTGCTCACATCAGCATCTACACTTCCCATACGATACGACAATGCAGGATAAGGATAATCCCAGGGGTAAAGTTGGACGGACACCCTGCATATGTGCATACCTATACAATACATACTACTCCGATAGCACAGTTCAGTAGGTAGGTAATGCATGTGTACCTTGAAACCCTGAGCGGCCTCCTGTTGTTTGCGAATGGCGGGCAGGGGCAGTCTGGAGCCGCCGGCGTTGCTTTTCTGGACCAGCGCCTCTTTCGCTCTCTGTTTGGCAGGCGTGGCCAGTTGGCGAATACGAGAAGGAACCGACGCGTTGATCGCCTCCAGATTGCGCTGGTTCCTCTCCTGGAGTTGATGTATCGTCGGCATCTTCGCCATTTGTTCCTTGTGAATTCTTCCGAAATCGGGAACTGAAGAAACACAAGTAACATGCGATGGTTGAAGTGTTGTACGCATGCGATGCACGATGTACTACTTGTTGCAACAATAGTGCGCTGCCTATACAGTACATGTGGTGAGAAAACGGATGGTGTTTGAAGTTCAAGTTTTGCTCGCTTGTCTGTACGCGCAAAATTTGCTCAAACGTACACAACACACGATCGTAAGTTGCTGCAACTCACGGTGAATTCAGTCCCTACGCAACAAGTACATACAGTTGAGTTAGTATGTTCATCACGTGTTGTGAAGCGCTCTTCCCTCCTCCTCCATGCTATTTTTGTCAGAAAAATGCTTTCTTACTTTTGCGAGTGGCAGATTTCGTGGGCGATGTCTGGCCGTTGTCAGTGTCGTTGTTGCTGTGACTGGGAGTCAGTTTGGTCGGAGAGGAAGTGAACAGAGGAGGGAAGAATTTCACCCGCACTCCGTCTCCACCATCTCCTTCCCCATTTCCACCTGCACACAATAACACCACTACAATATTTGCTATCAAGAAATGGCTTGTTGTTTAGCACCAAAACTACTCTTCGCATAGGCTACGTCGCCCTTTCATTATCCAGCGGATTATTTCCTTACCGCGAGTTTTGCCCTTTCCCGTGCTGTCCGGCACAATCCTGCTGCGCTTGCGTCTCACGGCTGAAGATGAAGCAAGAGCCGGAGCACCACGATTCTCTTCCTTTTCCACCTCTACAATACCACATAATTACGTACAGTACCTCCTTACAAAATCACAGTGCACGCAGGGTATAGGCACTATATTGAGAGCTGGAGCATCATAAATATGTCTCATATTGCGCGAAATACCGCAACAAGCAAGGAAGTATAGCGGATGCTATTTCACATAGTGCTCTTCGTTTCGTACAGGAGTACTTAAGCAATCGCGTTACTCACCGTTGTTATTGCTTTCACCTTCCTTTTCCTTCTCCACCTCCATGCTATCTGGTGATGCAGGCGTATCGTCTTCCGTAAATTCGCCTTCTTCCTTCGAAACAGATCCAGTGCCCCTCTGTTCCTGACTGAGGTCATCCTCCGCAGCCGCTGTTTTGCCATGCTCCATCTAGAACAGGCACGCACGTATGCCGAAGGGCACAACAAAAATGCGCATTCTATGTTACGCCAACTGACGCTAACCAACATATGGGAGTTGAGCAACCAACGTCATCTAGCATGTGGATATTGCGTGACCATGGCAATGGGTGGAATCGGTTGTGCAACTCCCATATGTTGGTTCGCGTCGGTTGCGCAACTCCTCCATATTATCGGTTGGTGTCGGCTGCGCAACCAGTTGACCACAGAGACTTGATTCCCGGGAGGAGTGAGTCAACCGCAAAAGTGTAGGTGTCCCGAAATGGTTTTGCGCCAAATAGTACATTCGGTTATTGCGCGTTTTGTTTGCTATGTATTGCCGTTTATAAAGGAAATGCGCGAGCTTGAACAGACAAATAAATCGAGGCAATGTGGCGGGAAAATTTTCAGCTAAAGTAGTAAGAAGAACTAATAAGTCTCATAGTAACCTGTTGAGATGAGCGCAATCTGCTAGATCGTCTGACAGTGGTCGTTGTAGAACTGGAAGTGGGAACTTCATTTTCGTTGATATCCATCAGATCACCAGCGACTTTCTGAAGGTCCTTCTTCTCCTGCGACATTTCTTCGTCCTCTTCTGTAAACCTTTCAGCCAAGGCACACACCAGATGATCACTCTGCAAGCATAAATATGGGCCTTACAACATACTGTATATACAATAAACGTACACTGCAAGCATACAATAGTACACATGTACATAGGGCTAAGACGTGAGTGGACATAAAAAATACCTTCTGATTGGCTCGAATCCCGTGTTGTTTAGCCAGATTGCGCAGTTGGGAATAAGAAAGCGAGGATAACCGCTCCACGTTCATTGTATAATAGCTGCTCCTCCAACCCAGGCACGTGCGTCTGATGGCCCGTTCACAACGAACGCTGAACGCCGAAGTTGGAGTTGCGTTGACGCCGGCGACAACCCAACGCAGATATCGACGTTCAACGCAGATATCGACGTCAACGCAGATATCGACGTTCGACGCAGATATCGACGTTCAACGCAGATATCGTCGTTCGACGCAGATATCGACGTTCAACGCAGATTATGGAAATCTACATAAATCTTTATTTTTCTCCAATAATAACGCCGGCATAGATGATGATGTTGTTTGGTACGTACGACGTACGTATTTCAATCAAGTTTTCGTCGATGTTCGCTACTTTTATCTGCGATCGCTAATATCTGCGTCGAACGTCGATATCTGCGTTGACGTCGATATCTGCGTTGAACGTCGATATCTGCGTTGCGTTGACGCCGGCGCCAACGCAACTCCAACTTCGGCGTTCAGCGTTCGTTGTGAACGGGCCATGATTTCGCAAAGATTGCAATGTAAAAATATATGACGACGCCAAAGGGCAAAGGCGATAAGCCTCCACTAACTTACTGATGTTATTCCAGAAATCCGAAGACAATCCGACAGACAATCCGACAGATAGGAGATGGAGAACAAGAACTGCTCGCTTGGCTGGAGAGAGACGAACTACGAACAACCAAACCAACCAAATTTTTAAAAGTCGCGCTTCCGCCTAAAAGTGTTGCCAACCTTGTCAAAGCACTGCGACGCGCTAATAAACGGACGCGAACGTAGACGCAACCTTTGTTCTCCAACCATTTTCAACTTTCAAGTGTTTTGTAATCAACCTCGACCCAGCAGGAATAATTTGCATCTGTATTATATCTCTAATCCTAATCTTTCCTGTTTTTCCATTTCGCAGCACTGCAGTTTTTTAGTCCGATAGCAAAGAAATTTGGATATTCTGGCAACACTAGCAAGGCAACAACGAAAAGAGGCAACGACGAAAACACGCAGGCGCAGGCGCAGGACGCAGCTTTTGGAAAAGGCGCAGGCGACGAAACGGCGCAGGATTTTTTGAACTACAAAATCGTAGTACTCATAACGTTCGACCCATCAGCTAGAAGATCAGTTAGAATTGCATTTCGCTGCAAGAGTTGGACAAGAAACAATAGATATGCTGTTGGCAGATGTCGATAACAAAGGCCAATTCCACATTTCGCTTGTTTTTCATTTCTCACAGGAGAGTTCAGGTGAAACTACACATTTTCGTCGTGGGTCACATCTACTTCATTTGGTAGAGATGGCACCCGATTGTTTCGTCGCAGTACCACAGTGGACAAATTGTGCATGCAAGTGGCAGTTGTCATTATATTGGGGCAAACCATTGGTTTGGGGCAATTGGGGGGAAAACCATTGCTGAGGAAACCATTGGTTTTGTAAATGCAATGGTTTCATAAAAACCAATAGAATGGCTTTGTACACGTTTATTCAATCAGAAATTGATATGAATATTGAAGCGTTGAATGTGAACAGTAAAGCACACATTTTACAACACTATACATAATAAATAAATAAGTATGAAGTCACGATAAAACGTAAGCACTCTAAAACTTGTACACACGGGCATGATCAGTGATATCACAGTTGTCCAGAGAAGTAACAAAAGAATTGCGCGAGTTACTTGAAACAATATTATCCGGTAGCAAGTTCCACAAAGGGACAACACGATGCCAAAACATTGATTGTTGTAGGCTACTATTTGGATATGGTACAATAAGCCGATGTGGATGCCCGCGAATTGAACGCGCCCTACGAAAGAATTGATTCTCATCCAAGTCAACACGCCCCAATACCAAAAATATATAACACCTGTATTGGGAAGAATGGGCTATGTAGTGAACAGAAACGTGGAGACATTGTCCCCTTTTTCGCCCCTTTATATGGGTTTTTCAATCCCCGATTTTTATTTTCCCATATTTATTGGGTTTTATGAAACCTAAAGGAGGGGCAAAAAGGGCCCCATTATAAAGGGGCAAAAAGGGGACAATATCTCCACGTTTCTGTTCACTACCACGTCAAGCTGGGGCGGCTGTGCTGGCGGCAGTTCGTTCGTACCTTTTTGGCAAGCCGTAGGGTATTGCCTAAACCAGTAGTCCGGCGTTTTCGACAAGGTGTCTTGCATATTTTGAGTAACTGTTGTAAACTTTTATTGCGAATATTAGTAATTGCCAAAAAAGTTGTTCTGTCCATTTGGCAAAAACTAAATCTCGCAAAACAATAAATTACCCACGCCAGATATTTTGCATGTACTCCTGTATTCCACGTGAACTACTTTTAATACACGTTTAACTGCCGCGAGTGGGGCCGCCTCAGCTTGGCGTGACGTAGCCCATTTGTCGCGAGGTGAATGGAAGTCCCAATTCCTCAGGAAACCGCAACCTCGAACCCGCAACCTTCGGCTTGCCGTGCCAATCCACACCGGTCCCATCCCTCGTGGCCGCACGAGGGACAGCAGGCTCTCGAAGCGAAAAAATAATTACGGTAGCCTACGTACGTGGTAAAAACGAAGACCACGACGCGCGCGCTTCTTCTTTTCTTCCTTCTGCTCGCTGCGCGCTTTGTCGACTTCGTTTTTACCACGTACGTAGACTACCGTAATTATTCTTTCGCTTCGAGACCTGCTGTCCCTCGTGCGGCCATGAAGGTTGGGACCGGTGTGGATGCTCCACCGATTGAGCTATGCCGCCGGACAAGAGTTCCATTGCAAGTGCCTGCTATATGTACCCGCATATGCAGCGCCACTTGCCATCCATCACCCGCTAGGTTCTAGACACCCTCACCACACCATTCTTCCCGATACAGGTGCTATACGAAAATGTGTAGTTGCAGCTGAACTCTCCTGCGAGAAATGAAAATCAAGCTCTACCAATGCCATATATATTGTTTCGTGTCCAATTCTTGCAGCAAAATGCAATTCCGTTTTTTTGCTGATGGGTCTAACGTTCTGAGTACATGGGTTTTGTAGTTCGAAAAATCCTGCGCCATTTCGTCGCCTGCGCCTTTTCCAAAAGCTGCGTCCTGCGCCTGCGCCTGCGTGTTTTCGTCGTTGCCCGAAAAGAAGCACAGCTCCACGGACTAGAAGCCGTGACAGCTCGCTCATGGAGTTCTATAGTAACAACGCCGTATATGGAGCGGAAAGTGGGCGCACTTTCAAATATGTGCGTACGCAAGCGGGGTTAGAACGGAAGGGAACGGCTATGTTTTGTACATACGTAGGCGAGCTATCTTCAGTGAAATGAATATATTTGGATAAGGAGGAAACATATTGAGATAGTTTAGATAAGAAATGAAAGATGAGCCATTCCCTCATTTAGTCGACTCTAAATATTTTTGATTTGTCTGTTGTATGTTGATATAATTTCCCTATGAACTTCCATGCCTATTCATTGCTAAGTAAGAGTGCATATGGAACATAAATATTTTAGGGCGACATTTCTACCTCATTGCCCAACATTATATTAGATTCAGAAATAGCCTATCCTGATCAGAATTTCAAGCACTACAACAAGAGATGTTTTCCAGGCGTGTCCATTGGATAGCAGCTGAGCTGTGGATGACTTAGCTATTGCCTGGTGCTGGCTGCTTTACCATTGATTTTGATTGGCTTCAGTGCTAGACAACTCACCAATGGTAGGGGTGAAACAGTGTCATGAGGTTAGTTAACTATTGAAAAGGGCGTTTCAAGTTGCAATGGGGTGAATGGGTCTATTACAGCAATGCCATGGTAATACAGCTTTGATACCCAACTCAGTCCTGAAACTCTGTTTTGACTGTTTTGCCCAACTTTGGAGTGATCCATAACCAATTACCCAGAAATGTAGAGAACAGGAGCCCTATGTTGATAAGCATTTCAAGCACTACCATGTGAGATAAATGTCCAGATCAGTCCTTATCACAGCAAGGGAGCTGAAATGAAAGCACTTTCAAGATTTGTCTGACTGATTGATTTTCTCATATGACCTGCTTTTATTTATGCATTGCCAACAGAATGAAACTACAGACTGCCAATGATGAGTATTTTGTTCAGTAACTGCCAAAAATTACAATAGTTCACCTAAATTGTACTGTTGTGTGTGAAACACTCATGCACGAAACAACGTCGCTAACCCCGCTCGTGTACACCGGTATATTACTTTCCAGTCCAGAAGCAGAATCTTCATTTCTAGAGTAGTCCATGGCTCGCTCGCTGGGAAGGTATAAAGGCGGGGGCGGGGGCGGGATCCCGAAAGTATGATGAAGGCGGGGGGCGGGGGCGGGAAAGCGGGGGCGGGGGCGGGAATCGGGGGCGACAGGGACTGATGAAGGCGGGGGTCGGGGGCCGAACTATTGAAGAAGGCGGGGGGCGGGGGCATGTGGATACTGATGAGGGCGGGGGGGCGGGGGCCAATTGGACCTGATGGGGGGCGGGGGCGGGGGCGGGGGCAGGATGCTACAGCACCCCATACTGACCACTGATGAAAGCGGGGGCGGGGGCCAATTGGCCCTGATGAAGGCGGGGGCGGGGCCGACAACTATAAAACATGACCAGTGATGAAGGGGGGGGGCGGGGGCCGACCACTATCAAACATGACCACTGATGATGGGGGGGGGCAGGGGGCCGACCACTATCAAACATGACTACTAATGAAGGCGGGGCGGGGGCCATTTACTATCAAACATGACCAGTGATGAAGGCGGGGGCGGGGGCCGACCACTATCAAACATGACCACTGGTGAAGGCGGGGGGGGGGGGGGGGGGCGGGGGGCCGACCACTATCAAACATGACCACTGATGAAGGCGGGGGCGGGGGGCCGACCACTATCAAACATGACCAGTGATGAAGGCGGGGGCGGGGGCCGACCACTATCAAACATGACCAGTGATGAAGGCGGGGGCGGGGGCCGAACACTATCATACATGACCAGTGATGAAGGCGGGGGGGGGGGCGGGGGGCCGACCACTATCAAACATGACCACTGATGAAGGCGGGGGCGGGGGGCTGACCACTATCAAACATGACCACTGATGAAGGCGGGGGCGGGGGCCGACCACTATCAAACATGACCACTGATGAAGGCGGGGGCGGGGGCCGACCACTATCAAACATGACCACTGATGAAGGCGGGGGCGGGGCCTCTCAAATGGCCTCTCGCCTCTCTAAGCTCTCAAAAATAATAAATCATCCGACACTGGTGACCAAGAGTTCTTTGGGCATTTGCCTGTGCTGCGCAAAATACGTACAGTATGTCAAGTTTATTGTCGAGTTTGGAGTCATTCTATATTTTTTCTTTGTTCTGTACAGTCGCTCCGTTTGTTTCAGCTCCAAGATTTATGATGTACGGACATAATGTGGCCTTGTAGCACCACCATCAATAGGTATTACGTGACAAAACTGAAGCTGATACTTGAAAGAAAGAAGTCACCGAGCCTGAAATGGCGTGTTGTTTTTGGAATGTACCCGTACCATCCTGTACTGAGCTGTGTAGGTATGTAGCATAACGTACGTAATGTGGCGTAAGCATTCAGCACATCCGTAGTATTCCTTACGCACAAGTGCGTACTTGGTGTATTGTACAACTTTGCAGAGTTGGCAGTTACGTACATGATGAAGTAATGTGGGCGAAAATCGATATCCTCTCGGCCATTGTCCATCACTTGCATATTCTCGCTACTACGCTGCTACTAAACTTTTCGGTCGCCGATCTTTTCCACAGATCACGCAATTAGTAGTACGCACACAAATAGTACGTTGGTCAAAATTGAGCATGCGTGCGTACGTAATTTGAAAGCTAAAGGCAAGTTGTTGGGCAAGTTTTGTGCTACGTTTCTCATAAATAAAAAATATGACGTAGTTTGTGTCCTCCCACAAAGTGACCACGACCAAGATTAGAAAGGCGACTACTAAGTTTCGCGCGGAGCCCAATCGATAGAGGGCCACGCCTACTGCCAACTCTGTAAAGTTAGACAATACGTAATGTAATGTACATACGCAAAGAAAAACGGACAGGACACAGGAGTGCAGTAGCCAAGTCTGGTAGTGGTCAGCCCCCGCCCCCGCATTCATCAGTGGTCATGTTTGATAGTGGTTGGCCCCCCGCCCCCATCATCAGTGGTCATGTTTGATAGTGGTCGGCCCCCCGCCCCCGCCTTCATCACTGGTCATGTTTGATAGTGGTCGGCCCCCCGCCCCCGCCTTCATCAGTGGTCAGGTTTGATAGTGGTTGGCCCCCCGCCCCCCCCATCATCAGTGGTCATGTTTGATAGTGGTCGGCCCCCCGCCCCCGCCTTCATCAGTGGTCATGTTTGATAGTGGTCGGCCCCCGCCCCCGCCTTCATCATTGGTCATGTTTGATAGTAAATGGCCCCCGCCCCCGCCTTCATCAGTAGTCATGTTTGATAGTGGTCGGCCCCCCACCCCCCCCCCCCGCCTTCATTACTGGTCATGTTTGATAGTGGTCAGCCCCGCCCCCCGCCTTCATCACTGGTCATGTTTGATAGTGGTCGGCCCCCGCCCCCCCGCCTTCATCACTGGTCATGTTTTATAGTTGTCGGCCCCGCCCCCGCCTTCATCAGGGCCAATTGGCCCCCGCCCCCGCCTTCATCAGTGGTCAGTATGGGGTGCTGTAGCATCCTGCCCCCGCCCCCGCCTTCATCAATAGTTCGGCCCCCGACCCCCGCCTTCATCAGTCCCTGTCGCCCCCGGTTCCCGCCCCCGCCCCCGCGTTCCCGCCCCGCCCCCCACCTTCATCATAGTTTCGGGATCCCGCCCCCGCCCCCGCCTTTACACCTTCCCTCGCTCGCTGTCGCTGGCCGCTGCCACGGACTTCTAGAAAGCTTAGGCGGACATAGGAGTCCACGAATTTATTTTTTTTGTGCGAGCACCAGGGGTGAGATTCTGAACGGAATGGCTATCTTTCAACACGTGGGAGTTCAAAACTGGGGATCTTCTGAGTGAGATATCTCAGAGCATGCTCCACAGAAAAAGATGCGGTTTTTTGGAGAAGAAAGGAAAACGATTTCTGCATCATACTCTTCACTGATAATTGCTCTTGACAAATGTTCTTCATATGTTTCTTAGCTCTGGAACAATCAAGCATGAAATGACGAAGGTCAAAAAGCTGTCCAGTGGATCATCCAACTTTCGATTTTGCACTATATTATTCTTCTCAATATAACTGTTTGGATAGGTGATTTTTGATGTGTGAAATTGGTCTTGTTACCTGCTGTTTTCCTTCATTCACATAGGGATTGTACACAAATTATGTCAGGTGGTTTTTGACCAAGATCGATGGGTACCCCCCAGACCACCAGAATTGCATCAGATTTGGTCCAAAGGCTGGACCCCCACCATCAGCATCAGAGGTGGCCCACTGGACAGGCCAGTAGTCATTTCTTGCATATGTATGCACTGTCTGTATGAATTGTAGGATTAGAACTTTTAGGGGCCTTGAGTTTGTGAGTCTGGCACCCCTGAAATCGTACAACTCCAGAGAGCAGACGTGATCTCTAATTTTTATTCAAATTTGTATGTACCCTTGTGTCAACGTTTGAGCTGTCTCTCTGAGATCCATCAGTTGTACTGGTTTTGTCTGCTGCCATCTAGTCGTCTAGCACTGCGGGACTCTGTGCCTGTCCCAGTTCCCTGTTTGTACCAGCACGTCTGTCGAGTACTGTACTGATGTGTGCATGTCAGTTGGGCCACAAGAACTATCTTCTTTCTTTGTACCAAGATCAGCACTACCCTACAGAGAATCCTACCATCACGCAGGCACTTCTATCGTCTGTTGAGACTCTCCAGTGACCAGCAAAGAACTCTGGCCACCTTGTTTGCTTGCTGCTGGGCATTCAATGGTGAGATGTACCGGTCAGTGGCATCAACTTGTACGACTTCCCCGAGGGAAACCTCAAGGACTCCAGACCTAGGTTGCCGCAGAACACGCTGTGGCATCGACATTCTACCTGCAAGGACTGATCAACCTGCGGTGTGGACTGTTCGACTGGAGTTGGTCCTTGATCGCCAGGGCCGGGAAATCTTACATGGAGGTCCTAACGAGATGGGTGCAACTACTGGAGCAGTACAGCCGTCGACAAAACCACCAAGTCGTGAAGAACGGAATCTCTGCCTACATAGTACTACCGGCCTACCACAAGAACAGGAGAGACTTTTGCAACCAAAAGAGACTTCTTGGGAGGAAGAAAGAAGAGCGTCAGCAACGGCGACCGCATCCGCGTCAGTCCAGAGCTCTTCAGAAGTGACAGCACATCATGGACAACTGGCCACGTTCAGAACTTCTGCAGAGAAAGACAGCACATGTACAGGTATACGCCGACATCCAGTACGTTTTACTTTAGCTTTCGTACTGTTATACAGTACAGTAGAGGAAAATGGAGCTTATAGTTCCATCCGCGTCATGAGAGAAGCTTAATGCTTCTGCGTACATAAAAAGAGCATAGAATGCTCTACGTACGAAAGCTGAAAGACTGTTTGAATCACCGTTTGAGCACCGACTAATGCAAGGAAGGCACGTACTTAGAGCTTCGTCTAGAATCTCAACGACGTAAACTACGAACTCAAGTGGCTACCACCATCTACGCCATAGCACATGAAGTCAGAGCACTTCATTTAATAGCTCAAGCTCGCGTCTACGCAATGACTGAGCGAACTCAACTTCAGCTCGCCTAGCACTGCTCTGTGATGCGAACGCAGCCAACACTACTGCAACAACTACTCCGACTACAACTACGTACAACTACACGACTAAGAAAATGCGGCTGCCTATCGACCATCATCTGCTTATCGCAGAGTACCATCACTTCTTCCAGTGGCAAGACAGAAGATTCGGATCGACCACATCAAGAACTTCGATACCCCTGGAAGCAAAGAGCGAGCGCTGCAAGTTGTAGGCTATGCATAGTACGTGTACGTACATATTTGTTTAGTCCAATCGTAGGTACTATGTACCAATAACTGTTTGTAAATAATACATAGGATATATACGTACATAGCAATTATTTTACCTGGTTGAAGTTCCGAATGGATGCACCACCTTCATCTATCCAGATCTATTCGGTCCACCAGCACAACCGCAACCATCTACACCAGAGAGAGCCCGCCATATCCACTCCACTTTGACCATCGTTCAAGCACATGCAGCGATCCAGCAACGCCGGACATTCTCATCTCCATGAGTACCAATCGTATGTACACAGTATTGTAGCTACGTACGTAAATTTAGGTAGTGCACAAAGTGTACGTCATGTACACAACATGTACGATAATCAAAAGTACATAGCAATAGCAGTACATAGCAATAGGAATATCGTCTATTTTATGTACAAAAATATAATTAGTGTACACTATAACCACTAGTACGTACGATATCCTGATTAGCACGTTTACGTATACTGTACATGTACAATTACGTAGGCCTATATTTAGACCAACAACAAAACCTCTCATGTACATACGTACAGTACAGTCTAGTCAGCTAAAGTATGGCTACAATTACTTAGCATTTCTAGCTCTATTGTTAGCAAGTACAGTACATTCCATACGTACCTATTTCTGCAACCAAGTGCATTTGTTGCTAGCGTATTTACTGCTTATTTTATTCTGTGTTTGTAAACGTACAGTAATCTGGCTATGTATCAAGGTTTGTAAATTTATATTTTGTCCATTTGTCCTACGTGGCAGTATTTTTATTTTTATGTTCCGCTATCGCGTCTACATACCTTGATTTCGCGTAGGCATGTTTATTATTTATTTTACAGTATGCCGTCAGTAACTTACCGTGTCTTTATTCAATTATTCAATATTACATTATTTTTATGTACCACTTCATATTTTTATGGTCATATTTTTATTTCTATTTTACGTATGTACGCACCCATGTACAGTATGTAAAATATTCAAGTTATTATTTAGTGCTACTATTTATTTTGCTCAATGAGAGAGATTAGCTGGCATTGCTACGCATGTCATGTGTACAGTATGTGGAGTACGTTATGCATGCTGTTTTCAGAGATTGCATTGCAGCTTAGCACTGTCAGTAGTGCTTGCGTGCCTTGAAGAGCACATGAAGCTTATAGCTTCAACTTCAATGTGGAGAACTGTGGAGCTTCCAGGATCATTTCTGTTTCCTGAGTTGCACAGTACTACAACAGTACTTCAGCAGCACGAGGACTGTCTGTGCTAATAGCACAACAGAAGAAAGGTCTTGAAGCATTGCACAAATATCTGGGCTAGGACACTGGAACCAGATAGAACGGAACGGAACTGTTTCATGCAACCTTCGTTTCACCTGAATATTCAGTACTCTGGCGTTTTTCCTACAATGGTGGCTCAAGCAAGGTTTCATCAGCAGCACAGTGACAGTACAAGTACAGCATCTTCTGGGAAGAAAGAACTCTACCCTGCTGAAGATCAGGCACTCGCTGGACATCAAGCAAGATCAAGAAAGTACACAGTGAGAAGAAAGCAAGACAGATAGCACATAGGTATAGGCAAAATCTGTTTAGCTTAGCTTTTCTGTTGAGCTTTTGGAGTACGATCATGGCCCAGGTTCAATTCAGAATCGTTGGTACTTGATTCTAGGACTGGGAACCATGTAGGATTAGAACTTTTAGGGGCCTTGAGTTTGTGAGTCTGGCACCCCTGAAATCGTACAACTCCAGAGAGCAGACGTGATCTCTAATTTTTATTCAAATTTGTATGTACCCTTGTGTCAACGTTTGAGCTGTCTCTCTGAGATCCATCAGTTGTACTGGTTTTGTCTGCTGCCATCTAGTCGTCTAGCACTGCGGGACTCTGTGCCTGTCCCAGTTCCCTGTTTGTACCAGCACGTCTGTCGAGTACTGTACTGATGTGTGCATGTCAGTTGGGCCACAAGAACTATCTTCTTTCTTTGTACCAAGATCAGCACTACCCTACAGAGAATCCTACCATCACGCAGGCACTTCTATCGTCTGTTGAGACTCTCCAGTGACCAGCAAAGAACTCTGGCCACCTTGTTTGCTTGCTGCTGGGCATTCAATGGTGAGATGTACCGGTCAGTGGCATCAACTTGTACGACTTCCCCGAGGGAAACCTCAAGGACTCCAGACCTAGGTTGCCGCAGAACACGCTGTGGCATCGACATTCTACCTGCAAGGACTGATCAACCTGCGGTGTGGACTGTTCGACTGGAGTTGGTCCTTGATCGCCAGGGCCGGGAAATCTTACAAATGCATACAGTATGTATGGTACAGTACAAACATATACAGTAAATACACCACCACCATCAGCATCAGAATATTGATCTGAGTGCTGACCCCCCCCCCCCCATCAGACTGACGTTAGAGGCTGGGCCATACCTGAGGTAATTTGTGTAAGCTCCCATACATAGTGAGTGCACTATGTAGGATGTGAGATAATGAACATCCCTTCAGGTATACAGCTTAGACTTGATGTAAAATCTGGATAAAATTGGCGGCGATATTTATTTGTATGACAACGTACACAACAAAGCTCGTTCAAAGCCAGATTTGCGCCGTTGTGTTCAGGAATGTAAATGCTGTCCTCCTATGTTCCACACGTTATGCATGTGCACGGACTCCCACCTAATGCTCAGTATGAAAATAGAGTGCTATGTCCGTGTAACCTCTAGAAGTCTGTGCCGCTGCTTGCTTTGCTTTAGCTGAATCAAATCTGTTCTGCTGCTGCTTCCATGAAAAGTAGTAAGTAAGCTCTCACTTATCGATTTTTCTGGCTGTGTGGTGTGATGCAAACTGCTTGCTTACTCATGCAGCTTCTGTTATCAGGAGGAATGTCAGTAGTGTTTAGACTGAACCAAGCTTCGTCGCGCTTTCCTTGTGCACAGCGTTGGTTAGTTCCGTCATAAAAGCTGGAGGAATAGCCGGGTCTTCACCGCCTGTTTCGTACGTCTTTTATTCACTGGACGCTGGACGTAAAGGGCCACACAAGACAATCTCAATCTTCTGTCTGCCTTTTTCATTAGATTCGCTTCCAGTTGCTCTGCCTAGCTGCGAATACAAGTAAGAATACTGATTTTTTTTATGTCGTTTCATATTTCAGCGCTCTGCACTTTTGTTGTTGAGTCAAAGATAGCAAAGGTGGTATGTGTATGCGTTTTGTTCTAGAGATTTCGTTATGAAGGGTTAAACCCGGCTTTTTGGCGTAGCCGCCTCATTGAGAACGAGAACCGTTCTTTCTACTACTTCCTGCTATAGTGGCCGAATTTTCGACCTACCAATCATGGCGCGTTCACGACCAGACGTCCGTAAATCCGTCCGTCCGTCCGTTCGTCAACCCATAATGTGTTCGTCCGTCCGTCCGTCAACCAATATGGTTGACGAACGGACGGACGTACGGATTTACGGACGTCTGGTGAACGCGCCATCAAACGGCCGGATTTTTCCCCGTTCCCCGTAGGTTTCCTGTGGTCTGACTAACAAATAGGTACTATGGGGTGAACCCGTCCACCTGTACTGAAGGCCATTCTTTCTACATCAGTAAAACCAGCCGGGTTTACCCCATGATACCCTAGTTACTGAATAGTGTATCATCCTTTTGTTACAGGGGACCATTTGATCTCGTGACAGAAGTGGGGGATAATGCAAGCGTTTCAAGATCGTATGGCTCAGGCAGCGGCGGCTGCAGCTGCTAATGAAGCCAAGAACTACGCAGGGGAACAAGTGACTCTCAGATGGGAACAGTGCAAACACATGGGCATTATTCGCACTGTCGTCGGCATCGTACTTGTATTCGGTAAGCAACACGGGTAATGATTGATTCAAAGGGAGAAGTGTATCGCGTATTGTATACGTACGTACACGTTGTACTAGTGACTGGAGGATTAGTACTCAGGCCCGGGGAGCATTCAGGGTTCGGACCACGTCATATCCCTATTGGCCCGTCGGGACTGGGCTCGAATTACCCTGTATTATCCCATCATGGCAAAAGCGTCCTAGAAAAGGGTGTAGTGTCTTTGTCAGTATGTTGTAAAGCCAGGCGAGCTTATCAATCTATTGTCTGATCGGCAAATGGTGGTATATCCTGGGTTCGATTTCCGCGTGAGTCCATTTCACGTCACTCTTGTTCGGGCCCGTGCTATCGTCATACGGGATCCTGCCCATTACAAAAGTCGGCTGTTATAGTCTGTCCAGAATAAGTTGGCAGTTGGACTTGCACGCCGTCCCGCTACTGTCTTCTCAGCTGCGCACAGCACACCGGAGCACCGATAAAAAAAGAAAAGAAGAAATAAGAAAGAACAGCACAAGCAAAGCGGAACAGAAGGAAGCGCGGAGGAAGGATTAGGGACACGCACCAAAGAATTGGGTTGAAAGGGAAAAGCACGCAGAGGATAACATGTTTATAACTTGACACAGAAAAAGAGGTGGGAATACAATGGGTTTCAGCTAATTTTAGGCCTTCTCTGAAACCATACGTATGTACGTGCGTACTACATCTGCTGCGCGGTTATGGCGATCGCAAAACGAGAAACGCAAAACTCACAAGTGGAACTGCCAACTTATTCTGGACAGACTATAGTAGGTTGTTTGGAACCGAGTTTACAATGTGTGTCCCTATGTGGGAAGAACAGAGTAGTGGACGCGTTGTTCCCTGGGAAAACAAGAAGCATGTACGCAGCGCGCAACGATCTGTATTTTGCTTCTGTTCTAGCTGTGTGGGGCACGGCGTTTGGTTTCACCGGCGTCGGCATTTACTGTATTTTCCTGGCTCCGATTGTGACACTGTTGGAGTTTAGCTTCCTTCTCAACATGCTCACTTGTTGTCCGTAAGTCTCCAAATTTTATGGCATAAATCAGCGTTGCATCCTCCTTTAGCAGTGTAGCACGCTTGAAAAAGTAGTATTTGGCTGAATTGTGTTTAGGCCGGAGGGCTTGTTTTGTATGGCGTGGCATTTCTTTCTGAAGTTGGATTCGTGGAAGCGAGGAGGCTTCTACATTGCCACAGCCATCCCTATGTTCATCCCTCTCTTCAGCTCTGTCGGCGGTTTCATCACTGGTATGCACATGCATACTGCACAGCGTACCTACAATACCTAGACTTAGAGCGTGCATTATCCGCCCACCCGTTGCAGCAATGTGTGCTTTGCGTTCCTGTGTGTGTGTAGTGTATACATACATCGCTCAGAGTAATAATGCCTTGTCTTTTTATATTCCTAGTAGCCTATTTGTTTTATAATTCTTGCAGGGATAATTCAAGTCGCTTGTGGTATACTGTATATCACGAAACACTGGCAGTACGTCAGGGAGCCGATGCCACCGGGAGGCATGGAAGGCGGTGGGATACAGGATCCGGCTAACTTCAGCTCCATACCTCCTTAAACTGCGCAATTTGAATCCTGCGTTTTTGTTTCTCGGAATACTTGACGTGAGATGATCTGACGTGCATCGAATCAGCGTATTGTAGGATATATAGGAATATAATCTTATTCTGCAATTACGACAAGTCGCACTTTAACTTTAGCATCGGTATTTCAGAGGTACTTAGTAGCTGCTTTTCTTATTGGCGATGATCTGATGATGTTTTGTTTTTTAGTCTGTTGTTTTTCATTGTTGTTGGATTATATTTTACTTCACTTTTACAAAATTGTTGAGGTTACAGATTTGCCGTAGCGTTGTTTCTTTGGCGGTCTCCTCACTAGTGCGCTACACACGTGAGTAAACTCATGATGCATTCATCACTATGTATGTGTTGAAGCATAGAAAGTGGCAAATTCATCGAGTTTCAACTCACGCACGAATGAATACTGACCACCACCTGTGGCGCACTACTGTAAGCACTTATTACGAGTAACACAGCGTAAATATATACGTTGTTGTGGTGTGTTGGTTCGATGTGATGTGTGCAACTAGTAGCTTTGTTCGTGCATTTTCCGATTTTGTCTCTTGTTTCCTCACAAATTGAAGTAGAATTCATTGTTGTAATCTAATACTCTGATATAAGGCCGTAGAACTTTTGTGCGTAATTACGATCTTTTGCTACCTGTGGTGATTGTGCGATATTGTTTCGTGCTGTGCACTTGTGTCCTGTATGTTACCCCCAAAACCAAGGTGAGTTTGCGTGTTTCAGCCTTGTATTCCATAAAGTACATTTCTGTGCAATCACATGTGTTCCAATCCAATTGTCCATTTATATTTTATTCACCATATTGCAAACAGTCTGTTATGTGCACAGCTGACCGAACTCATCAACTGTACGTGGTGCGCAGTATTGTAGGTACGTATGTATAGTAGTACCTGAAATTGAAGCATTTCGCGAAAATTGTCTTTTGCATTGTTGACCACTTGCGCTACAAATTCCTGGTTTTGGGTAAGCAGAAGAAACTGACCCTATGATTTGCATGCTTGCTTTTCGATGCGTTTTTTGGTCAGTGCTGGCGGCGGAGTCACCAATAAAAAACTCACTGAAAAAGTGTAAATCAGAGGGGTAGCTCACGACCACCTGGAAATTCTGTGCGCAATTGGCCAATAGACGTAATACGCCATAGTACCGTATTTTTGGGTATACAAAAATCGAGAGGTCTGATGGGGGGTTATACACTGGGGGGGGGGGGGGGGGGGGATATACAATGGGGGGGGGGGATATACATGGGACAAAATTTATGTTTTTGAGAGGTGTGTAGAGGCATGTTTTTGAGGTCAAAAGTACGTGTTTTAGGGCATAATCGCGGTCAAAACAGGGTTATTCTAGTACAAGACATGCTCAGCTAAGCTTATAGGCATAGTAGCTTGGTGTAGGGGTAGCTATAGCTAGCTTATGACCAGCTTACATAGGTAGGCTAGGTACCTTCCAGTACATGGGGGGTTATACACCAGGGGGGGATATACACTGGGCAAAATTTATGTTTTGCCAATGGGGGTTATACACTGGGGGGGGGGGGGGGATATACAATGGGGGGGATATACACCCAAAAATACGGTATGCGTGTAACACGTAACACTATTGATACACGTTAACAGTGGGCACCAAAAATTTTATTTCTTGGTAGGTGGAGGTGGAGCCTGCATTGGTGGCTTTCCCATGACTTCGTTGTAGCTTGGAGGTGGAAGTTGAGTCTGGTTTGGTCCTGGAGGAGTCAGCTTTGAGTCAAACGGAGCTCCAACATCTACAAGAATTTTGTTATTTGTTTTTGGGCATAATGAATGAACGCATCGGATAATCGTGCAACCTGGACGTGCCCCGTATGGCGATGATACTAGCCGGTCCCCGAAAAGCGGGGAGAAATTGGACCAAACGGAAATCGAACACGCAACACTCGGTCACAGCTGTGGACTTAGGAACACCGTACTGGTCCGGGGACAGATGGCAACTCGCCTGTAGAACTAGTTTACGTATACACTACGGACTTGCCTCGGACACTATCATCGCCATACGTACGCGCATTATGTAACAAACCATAGAAAAACTTCAGCATTGGCATAATTACTGATGTAGGTACTAGCAGGAGTAATATTAGTACTAGTAATAGTACTAATATTACTAGTAGTACTAGTAGTAAGTACTAGTACTAGTACTAGTAGGAGTAGTACTAGTACTAGTAGGAGTAATATGAGTCCTTTTATATTACTCCTGGTACTAGTAATAAAATCAAACTTGCGTTTACTTTGCTGAGCCATCGTGGTTGGAGCTCCACCGTGTTGTGGAGCTTGGCCTGGAGCTTGTGGTGGAGCTGAAGCTTGGACGCCTGGTGCTGGGGGTCCTGGCTGCTGCATCATCATTGGTGGACGAGGTCCAGCCATCGGAGGCATGGCACCATATGCCCCTGGTGGTGGATAACCGTAGCCATATACATGGGGTGGCGGGTAGTAATGGCCATGGTGATGCTCATAGTGGTGGTGATGGGGGTCATAGTGGTGTCCATGATGTCCGTGGTGATATTCATGATGTCCATGATGATGCTCACCGTGATGTCCGTAATGATGCTCGCCATGATGGCGACCGCCAAATAACTCATCAAACAAGCCCATCCTCTATTATTTCCTTTCAAAAATTTTATTTTTTTACAAAATTATGGGGTACTATCCTACTGTACGAAACGACTGCTAAAACTTTAAGCGCTGAGTTTAAGTACCTTCTCAAGCGATGAACAAGTGATCTTTCGAGGATACGATGGACTAGTGCGCGCTAGTTTTGAGTCAGCTGCGAAGTGCGTACATTGCGCATCATGATGTCAATGAACGGTCGGTGTTTCACACAATCCTTTGTGTTTGCGCACCCACCTACGTGTACATACGCCAGTGCTGTCTGACAGCAAAAGTATGCAAAGCTAAGCCACCATTCATATCAAGTCATCACAGTGCAGGAAAGCATCCAGCATATCATGTGACGATGATATCTTGAATGGCCTCAGTCACAAATTTACCCTTTTGAGTAATGACAGCTAACCGGTTATTTATGCTACCAAAGTGATAGCATAACATTTTGTGTGTATACGTGTACTGTAGGTAGGTAGGCCTATGCTGATATTGACAGGTAGACTTCTTGGTTACAGCAAAGTTCACGCCTAAGTTCAAGAATCCTATTGTAATACTACGCAGTACAATATATACGGTAGATGTTTATGTACGTAAAAAATACACACACATATCACTCAGTGTAAGGTCAATACACACACCTCCAGAGTTCTCAGAAATTGTTGCACAATACAGTAGAATTGAATTAGCCTAACACAAACACAGAGCACAAGCATTGCAGTAGTACTTTACTTTTTACTCTAGCAATTCTAGTACACGCAGTGTCCATAGCAGCAGCCAGTTCACCCATATGAATTCATATATTCAGCTCAGAAAGCTTCGACTCAACTATTCATTCACAAACAATCCTAGGTAATACTTAGACATTTCAAAAAAGTTTGCCTTGCGTCGAAATAATAGGACTCGTATGATACGGCTTCACAGTTCATACGCGCCACCGATTTACTTACGTAGAAAAGTTTTCTTCCTACTTCTTATTCAACAGTTGCAATTTAGCATGAATCGCAGTACATTCGTACGTATATTCTCATAAAATCCCAGTATGTAGGTACATACAACAAAACTGAGCCAGAAACATTACTTACCAATACCAGTAAAGTGCTAGGACACAAATACAGGGTGTCCCATAATAAACTCCGGGGCTTTCCGCGGTAATAACTCTCGAGCTATAGTTCAGATTTCAATGCGGTTTTTTGCATTATGTAGCCAAGGCTTCAACTTAGAGGCAGGCAAAATTTCATTAGTCTACTTCAATTAGAACTGGTCCAAAATAGCTACATTCTCTAGCCCCCAATTTCTATGGACTTTTCGCCCAAATAAACAAATTTCGCAGACGTGGGCCTGGGGGTGAGGGGGGGTATGTTAAACGCACCCCCACCCCTACCTCTCCATACCCCCACCCGTACCCCCAGGGAAAATGAAACGCAACATACCCCCGCGTACCCCCAGAAAAAAAACAGCAAAACATATCCCCGCGCGTAACCCCAAACATGGATTCAGCAGTTTGTCTGCCAGGACACGTACCCCCACCCTTTTTTCCTCTGACTTACATCCATGCTCAGACTTTTTACACACTCCACACAGTGCATGCATTCTCAAAAATTGTTGTTTGTAGTTGCAAAATTCAGTGAATAATAGTTTTGTATAATGATTGATCCCTATCATTCTAGACAAGTTGCGATTTCTTCTCTATTTCTAAGTTGTGATTTCTTCTATTTATTACACCCTGAGTGTAAACACTGCGAGGGGTGCCGTCTTAGTGTAAACACTGTGAGTGAGGGGTACCGTGTGATTACTGCAAAGACTCCCTGCCCACTCTTATCAACCCACCGCTGTATTTTGTTAAAATATTACAACATGCACAACAGTAGTAAGACTGCTGCACTGCATGCAAAAACTATTGCTCATTTATTTTTTTCTGGGGGTACGCATAGACTGTGTGGGGTTATGTAGCACATCATTTACAGTTGGGGGTACGTAAATATGCTGGGGGTACGTGAGGTTTTTTTCTTGGGGGTACGTAAAAAATCTGGGGGTACGTGACCAAAAAAATTTTTCTTGGTGGGGGTACGCAACACCCCCCACTTTTGACCTCCTGCATACCCCCACTGACAGACCCCCACCCTCAAAACCGTGCCCACGTCTGAATTTCGGTACATTTTCTGGCATAGTTACTATCAACCCCTGCCAATTTTGCTCTAAGTGGTTCATAGCAATCCACTTGGCAAGAGAACTTGACGCGTGGTCGTCAGTTCAAAGTGTGGAAGCGTCAATACAAATTTGGATTATCTTAAAACCGCAATTCTACAGTACTGAGGGAAAACCTGCAAAAACGCCGGGACCAAAACTTTGAAGGTCAATAAAACCATAACCAATGAAGCTACGCAGATGAAATTTTGCAAGTATCTAAGTTGAAGCCTTGGCTACATGATAGAAAAAAACCGCATTGAAATCTGAGCTTTAACTCGAGAGTTATAAGCGCGGAAACCCCCGGAGTTTATTATGGGACACCCTGTATGAAAGGAAAATTACAGCATACAGAAGAGAGTACACACACATCGATGCATCCACAGGGCCATGCACAGATACGCGTTTGCAGTTGCACCACTCGTCTCACATCGCATGAGTCGAGTGCACAGCTGATATCCGGCTAAAGGCCCTACAATGCACTGATGCGCTTTTACCAAGGAACACAGGAACAAAAATAAAATCAGAATAGGTGAGAAACGGCATAGATTTTTGTGAGTCTCGTTCATTCAATGACAGCTTCGCTGCCCGTCTACCTTACGTGAACTTTGTAACAGGACAGAAAAACACTTATGAAAGAAAAGTGCACAGGAGCAAACTAGCGTGGTTACGCGTAGGTAAGGTCAGATTCCGGGCTGGCAGGCCCATGCAAATACACACACATACATCTGCTGATGACCTTTCAGATGAACTTTAGCTGGTATCAGCTACATTCCTTTGCCACTCGTACACCACCGTATTGGTGAGAAAAAGATCAGCCAAGAAGCTCATCTGAAGGTCGTTCAACAAAATACAATGACGTAGGTAGATAGAGCAACCTGGGGGAAATTAGGACCACCTGGTCCGATTGACTTGATCCAACAGAATAACATGAATCATCGAGAATGATCTGATACCAAAAACGACAAGTCCAAGCATTCCCGATTGCCCCCAGACTACCCTAGCCTAGAATACCTGCACGCCACTCTGTCTCCTATCTAAACTAAAGTAAAACCAGAGTTCTTGGGACCCACGTATTATTTATCTCGAGAACTACGCGACGTAGAGCAAAGCGGTCAAAATTCCACGGATAACTTTAGCTCGCCTCTCCAATAAAAAAAACCGTTTGATTCTATCTGCTCTCAGTGTCGAGATCTCGCCGATTTCCTTCAGTACTAAAATCGGCAAATTGGGCGTGGACCATTGGGCAATTCTAAACCTCGCAAAGGCACGAAAAATCAAAAGTGGTAGAAATATGCATACATGATGAAAACGATAAAAATGGGCATCGGGCGTACAGGGTCGTGGGGTGTCGTGGTTTGCGTGGTTTAGCGTCTGCCAAATGGTGACACGATTTCAGTGCTGAAGGAAATCGGCGAGATCTCGACACTGAGAGCAGATAGGATCAAGCGGTTTTTTTTTATTGGAGAGGCGAGCTAAAGTTATCCGTGGAGTTTTGACCGCTTTGCTCTACGTCGCGTAGTTCTCGAGATAAATAATACGTGGGTCCCAAGAACTCTGCTCTTACTTGAAATGTAGGGTGAGGTTGTGGGTGGGTCAGGTGGTGTGCTTGCTGCTGCTGCTGCTCGCGGTGGTTGTGGTGGCGTCTTCTACGTTTGGTACAGTGGTGAGGAAGGGGTCGTGTCGTTGGTGGTCGCTCAGCGCCTTGTCCACCGACGGATCGTGAGGCAGATCCGACTTGCGACGCACCAACGCCTTCTCCCGCTTCAGCTCCGTACGCGTCGTAAACTACACAGTACACACCAACGCAGAATGGATACAGTACAGGTATGCAAGGTACACAGGAGAACACATTATGAAGGATACGACGCAAAGATGACTTAGGCCGCTCGCACATACGGTAGATTTGCGGGGTGGTACCATCAAAACCGCGGGACTGTAGTTTACCGCTAATAAGCCAAGAAGGTCTAATAAAATTCCATTAGGAGTTCACGGATTCCTATGCTTCATCATGTAAAAAAGCGGCAAAATAACATTGGAAGTTCGAGCATAACATTCGCATAGCATAATATTCGAACATTCGAATGTTATGCTATGTGAATGTTATGCTCGAACTTCCAATGTTATTTTGCCGCTTTTTTACATGATGAAGCATAGGAATCCGTGAACTCCTAATGGAATTTTATTAGACCTTCTTGGCTTATTAGCGGTAAACTACGGTCCCGCGGTTTTGAGGGAACTATCAGGAAGAACCGTAAGAAGCGCTAGTTGGTAGAAAACTACCAGCGTGTGCAGCTGACCCCTCTATTCTACCAGTGATTTACCTGCTGGGCTTCCTTTTCCAGCTCCTCGTGTGTGAGGGTGGTGGGGTTATCTTCGAGAAAATCGAACAGCGGCGCCGATGCCGTATTACTCAGTACACCAGCCACCTCTTGGTACTACACAAACAAACCACGCTCCACCACTATGCCAATCAATCTAGCGAATAACAATATACAAGAAAACTGTATGTATGTACGTATCTGTCTAGTCACTTGCGGATGCTGCTGTGCTTGCTGTTCCAGCTTTTTCCAGCTATCCTCCTTCTGCCTCAGCTTCTCCCTCTCCGCCTCTCGCTGCTTGTTGTAGTTCTGCGTGCACTCGTCAAACAGCTTCTGATTCATCTCCATAAACAGCTTCAGCGCATTGTAAATTAGGCCGTGTATCGTTCTACACACATCACAAAATAAATAGAGCATGCGCCACTCATCATGCTACCAGTACGACTGAAGAGACAAAGATTCTTGATCGATAGTGGGAGCGTACTTGTTCCAATGTGTTTTGGAGTTCTTATACAGGGCGGGAAACATGATGGGTAGGATTGTGGCGGCGTTATCACTGATCAGAGACATGATGTACTCGTTGTTCCAGTAGTACAACGCCCGCTCAGCCACCTGTAATAGAAACACATACGAAACACTACCGTCTGCCTGCAAGCATTTCCAAATCCAAACTCCCCTTTTTAGTTAGTAGCCTGCACTAGGGAAGCTCCCAAAATGTACCAACATACGGTAAGAGTAGGTAGTAGGTACATGCGTACCTGAAAGTGTGGACTGGATACGCATCTGGCCAGCTGTTTGAATAGAGGCACCATCACTTTCTGAAACTCCCCCGGCTCAATCACATCCAGAATCTCCTCCAGCTCATTCAGAAACATCACCTACACAACACGTACGTAGTTAGGACTGTTCCATACATAAACACATGCAAGTAACGAAATTCAATAGCAAAAAACACATTCATAATAGCGCATATATTCCTCTTTCATCTCACCTCTTTCGGACTGTGAACTTTCGGCCAGTACTTGAGAAGACCATGCAGCACCTACGTATATAACAACAAACAACCATAATGAGCATACAATTCGTCGTCATCCATAATCAGAATGCAGTGCACAACGTATGTACTGTACGTACCACTGGCTCAGTGAGACTGGGATCTTTCTCCAGGAACTGAACGACACAGTAGGCGAGTTGAGGGTGATAGACGCTGAGAGATTTCACTTTATGAAGAGGAAGCAGCACCCGCAACAGAAAGATCTTATGCTCCTCCTTCAGAGGCAGAGCAAAGCCGTTTATGATGCTGCAATCACACAAAACCCCCAGCGTGAACACACAAGCCACCTGCCTGCATGTACATAATCGCGCGCGTGCATCTCTGCACTGAGCGAGGATGTACATACACATACCTGCCGAGTATTTCAAGGAGTTCGGCGATTCCGTTATGGCTCTCTGTTTCGTAGATGAAGCGGTAGAAGATGTGGTTGATCTGTTTGCGGATGAATGCGCGCAAACCGAGGAATTTGCCGTAGATGCGATGCAGCGTGGTCTTGAGGAAATCGCGCTCTCGCGGATCCTCCGAGTCAAACAACTCCAACAACTGCAGCAAACAAAGTAAAACAGCACAGTGAAATAGATAGAAATAGCGCAAAATAGAGCCCACGGCAAGAGCATTGCGAAAAGAGAGCAAAATGTGCAGGACCGGACTCAGGTGGAGTGCTTACCTTTTGCACAAATTTCTGATCAATGAACTTTTTGGCGATGTTGGGTTGAAAGTCCGGGGATTCCAAGAAACGAAGGAAAAACTCGTACACCAACTGCAAGCAAGTACTCGCATGTATACTTTGTACATAGCCGAGTATGAGACAATAGATCCATCATTCCACCCGCATGTAGTGTACTTGTAAATGTGGCCATGCGGCCTCCAGGGCCGGTTCATCTTCTTCCGGGTCGAATTCGGCTCCTGTCGGATTCGAAGGCGGAGGTAAAGTTCGGAACAGATTGACGGTAAACTGTAACAAGCAAAAATAAGCACGTACACGTGCGTACATGTAGGCCATACGCCGTTCGTATACGTCACACCGCGTACGCAATCTACATACTGTCTCTGTCAAAGCAACATGATGCGCCGCGTTCAGATGAACGACGTGTACGTTTGCCAAAGCATGTTGGATGCGCGCAGGTACAAGTATGTACACGCACATGAATACAGTACGTACCATGTTGACAGCCTCTGGATAAATGGGATCGGTGATGACTTGTCGATTGGTGGTGACGTACTCGATCATTTCGTTGAGCGCCGCCCGCTTTATCTCCTTGAACTTCAGATCGGACAGCGGATCCGCGGCGAAGTCGAACACCACGCCGCACTGACGAATCTTCTGGACGAACAGCTCCTCCCGCTCATCCGCACCCGACTCTGCTTATGAACACACACACACACGCCACACCCACAGAGTATCGCATTATTGCACGCATCCGCCGACAAGCAATCTCATAACTGGTACCAGAGGCACAGGCATAACAGATATCAAGCAGGCCCCTTTGGGGTGCTTCAGAAAGTACGTCACGCAAAAATTCATCCCTCGTATCCCTCCCCTTACGTCACGCTTTTTGGCCGTTACCTCCAGTATGCGTATCATGTATAGACACATCGTCCCCGCAAACGGCACATGTGCCCCAATCCCCCTCCCCCTATTTTTGCGTGACGTACTGTATGAAGCTCCCCTTCTTGGGCAGTGCCTATTATTGATTACCGTATTTACCGGTGCATAGCCCCATGGGGGTATGCAAAAATTGAGAGGTCCCATATGGGGGTATGCATGGGGGGGTTCGGCATGGGGGGGGGGGGTTATGCATGGGGCATTTTTTTTGTTTTTTGAGAGGTGCGCAGAGGCATATTTTTTAGGTCAAAAGCACGTGTTTTAGGGTATAATTGAGGTCAAAACACGGTTATTCTAGTACAATACACCTCCAAGCAGGCTTATAGGCATCTTAGCTTGGTGTGGGAGTGGCTATGGGTAGCTTATGACCAGCTTACATAGGTAGGTTCAGGTACTGTACAGTACATATGGGGGTATGCATAGGGGGGGGGGGGGGGATGGCTTGGCTTTTTTTTGTTTTGCCGCTAGGGGGGGGGGCGGCGGGGGGGGGGGGGGGGGATCACGGGGGGGACTACCGGTAAATACGGTATACTACCTTTGAGTGAGGTGAGCTTTTGCAACTCTCGCATCTGGCTAATGTTGAAGCGTGATGAGCTGGCTCTTCGCTCCTTCTTGGGTATGGCGGGTCCGTAGCTGGGTTTCTTCAGCTGCGTCGGCGGCGGGACGTTGGGCGGCGTCGTCGAGTCCCGATCCTTCCCGTTCACCGCGTCCCCCGCTCCACCCACCTACAACACAGTAACAAAAACACATCGTACGGTTTGCGTCATGTTACATTCATGTTCCTCGCTTTGCTTTCGCCAGTTGGCCTCCGATTACTGCTGCATGATGGATCTTATGCGTCGAAATGCCAAGGATAGAATACTTTCTCACAGAACAGAACACATACACACCCAACTCCAAATTTATCTCGTGCGCTCAATATCAGAGCGAAGCCACTCAATGCAACAAAGCAACTACCTACATCCGTCCTCACCGTTACAGAGTCGTAAATATGGTGGAGAAACGGCTCACGAATAGTGCGCTACAAGAGGCGAATAAACTCACGGTGGTAAATTCATCATCGTCCCTATGCTTCACCACATACATATGGTCAATCCATCGTCAGTTTACTACCACGTGTGTACCGTACTAATTATGTAAGATCTCCCTTGCTCATCCAGTGAATGTGAAAATCAGTAATACAAAGAGACACAGGTAATAAAGTACCTCCTGCTCTCCGGAGGGTGCAGTGACGGTGATGGTTGCGGGGGTTGTGGCAGCAGTAGTGGGCGTCGTGTTGGCGGAGGTGCTGGCAGCCGCCTCTCCGGATCCAGAGGGAGATGTGGGGGAGGCCGCATCGTTCCTCCCGCCGCCCGAAGACGGAACGGCCACTGGGGCGGAGGAGGATTTCTCTGACGACGAAGACGATTGCTGATGCTGCAACATACAGCATTAACTAATACTAGTCAAGCAGGCACTATACATATGACCAATACAGCTGAGTAGTCTCTACTGCAAGGATTGAGGTTGCGTCCGTTCAGCCTTTTGTCTCCGGACTTTGAAACGAGTTTCTATTTCTTACAGGACGGGCAAAGTTCAAGAACAACTCTATACTGGGAGGGAACACTACTTCACCGTTTTGCTCAGGATCTATGTACATACTTACTGTAGACCGTTAGAAAGCATAGAGTCGGATTCTACCCCCTGTCCGACCTTACATACTCTACCTACACAAGGTATGTAGGTCTCTCCATAAGTTTGTTGGGACGAGCTGTAAGTAAGTTTCGAATCTTCGAACAATAGCATGTACAGTACGTAATGTATTCGAGTAAACCCACAGCCGATGTATTCGAGTAAACCCTCTGATCACATCGTTCCCTGTGTGTGCGTGTTCATGTTCAACAAACTTCTGTATCTGCATGTGCGCAATTTTTCCAAAAAAGTGCTGCTGAGAAAACGACGACTGTCCCCCTCCCTAAGGCCTGTGCTTGAAAGCTCGTCTCTTTTTCTACCCTCCAACTTTCACACTTACTTCCCCAACTCCCACAACTTCTTATCACGTAGGTCTACCGTCACATAGCGAATAATAATTTGCACCCGTTCAGCCACAGTAGTACAACGCATTGTGCGTCATCCACTACTGACGCTATAAACGTTGCTGTCATCTTGTCCTTGCATTGCGCAATATACTAGTCAGCTCATATTGCGGCCACATACAGTACGACCATACGTATGTACGTAGAGCGCTGAGCAGCTTCTTACTTACGTGGGACCTCCTCAACAGGAATATGTCCAAAGAAAAAAATCAATGAAGTCTTTTCAAGCTCGCACCATTCTGCATCTACCTAGTTCTAGTTCAGTTCGGTATCGTCGTTATGCATTCGATTAACCGGCTCGAGGAATATCTATTAGCATTGGCACATATGCAAAAAATAAAGAGGCACTGCGCATCAGCCAAAGCCAAATGTAATTACTATGAAGTACCACACCTCCGTCCGTACGCACATACGTACCTGAATACGCAGGGAAATATCAAGGCATATTTCAGGGCAGAGTTCAAGAGCATCTGTCTCCTCTGTTTTCAAATTGCGAAGTAGCAACCACGCGTGGGGGTAAAATAAAGTTAATTCACGACTTACAATAACCCGAAACAGCCGCTACTCCCCAAACACTATCACTTCTGTTTCTGTCGCTGACTACTGACATGAAAGGCTGAGAAAAAAGCCTAAGAGCTTCTTCCTATTGCTCTTCACAGTCTGTCCAACAAGACTTCGCCAAGGAAGCTCGTACAATTTGTGAAGAGCAAAAATACACCGAATTCGCTCTGTCTAGCATAGGCCTACACCTATCGGGGCGTGTACACGGGGAAACACAGGGTAAAAACCAATGGGCGGCAAGAACTGAACTCATTATTTGGTCTTATACTGTTCTACGCAAAAATCAGCCAGTAATGAGCGCATCCCTTGCTATAAATAATCCGCCCAGCGAGAGTTTTCTTTGCTTGGCTTGGGTAATACCTTTCCCCGTGGTGAAGGACAAGAAATTCTGCCGAATTTTACTCTGCGTTTCACGTCTTCCTATATTCTGCGGAAGTACCGTACATGTACAGTAAATTACGCAGCACGGGCAAGGCTAAGAACAGCTCTCGGTGAACAGACTATACTGTGCACAAAGGATCCATATGAACCGTACTGACACGGTGCTAATTCTTGTTAGAAAACACTAATTACTCTTGATTACAAAACACTCCCCATAGCCTGGCCAGCGAGAGAGAGTTCGCCCGATGGAACTTAGCCCGTACTGCGCAAT
This sequence comes from Epsilonema sp. ZAB3_2, assembly GCA_030247985.1. Classification (NCBI taxonomy): domain Eukaryota; kingdom Metazoa; phylum Nematoda; class Chromadorea; order Desmodorida; family Epsilonematidae; genus Epsilonema; species Epsilonema sp. ZAB3_2. The sequence continues at coordinate 67,556 of JASAMW010003527.1, forward strand.
CTACATGTATTTCCGAAGAATATGAGCGCACGTGAACCACAAACAGAAATCCGTAGCCGAACTTTTGACTGGACAGGCTATACACTATACAGTACAGTAGGTACAGTACCTACTGTATTACTACCTTTTCTTTATCCTTTTCAGCTTGTTTTTCTTTGTCCTTCTTCTTGGACTTGAGCATCACGTGCTTAGCTCCGAATAACACGATTGCAGCAGATGTGAAGAGATGAAAGCTTCCTTAGCCAATAAAATTACAGAAAATAAACCATAACGTCAACAACGTTATGCCTTGACGCGGGGTTACGCATTGGACTTTTTGTCAATAAGGGATATATACATATGTACCAGTAAATACGGTATCAGCGGGAAATAACGCGTACCTGCCACCGATGTTTCCTTTATGTACAACAGCACCCGAGCATGGGATCAGTTACAGACAAAGAGCTGGAGATTCGATGCAAAATTGATGGCTCAAGTGGACGGTAAGTGTTGCAAGAGAACTGAAAATAAACATTTAAATACAAGTTGTACCAGGTATGCACAATAAATGTGTGCACGAGCCCAATGCACACCACTAAATAAAGACCGCACCATGAACATATAATATAATACAACAGACAGATCAGTTCAACTGTACGCATTCGTTGAATATAAAAATAACACCATGTGCCCATTGAGTGGGGTCTTCATAAACCTTGCTGCATAGTACAGTCTGGCCAGACAGAGATTGTCTACGGGCTTATTAGCCCGGTGTAACGCCCCTAGGAAACGCTATATGACCAGCAGTATGCACGAGTTTCGCTAAACGCGAGTGCTGGGTCGCGAGCTGACCCACCCCTCTGAATTTAGTGCAACTTTTGATCGGCGTCGGCGGTGCGGTCGACGTCGATTAGGCAGCTGGATAGAAAAAGAAAGAGAAACGACATCGACGGCGACGCCGATCAAAAGTTGCACTGAAAGTCGCGATTATTCAGAGGGGTCAAGTCTACGTAGTCGAGACCCAGCACTCGCGCTTAGCGAAACTCGTGAATAGAAAGCGGACAAATAATAGATATCGTCGCAATATCAATTCGGATTTCGGGCGTAATCTCCCTCGTAATTTTGCGATGTTCGCGTAAAGGCGAGCAAGCTGTACGATGTACATATCAGCACTGCTCGCCATTCTTATACTACGCAAACGCCGCAAAAACCGCAGACAAATAACGACAAAGTGTCCATTATTGCTTCGCCCAACAACAGGAAAGCACGACGATATCTATTGCAAACCAACCTATTATTCAGCCGCTGCTTTTCTTCCGTCTTGATTATCGCATTTCAGTTTACCATTTGCGTCAATTACAAGCTAAGCACCACTATTCATCCCACCGCCGCATTTGACCAAAAATAATATCGTCTAAACAAAAATAAGAAACACACATCAGCACATGAAAAAAACAATGGAAATGATTGAAAATCAAAATACGTAATCCAAATGAGCCTATCATCATACAAGAAGCAAGAATTTTTGCCTCCTTCCTCCTGGTACGATTTCCGAAATGCTGATTTCTCTCCAGATTGAACTTTCTCTTCTCTTCTCTTTCTTTCTCTTCTTTCTTTTCTTTTTTTCGTTTTTCCAGCGAACGAGCTGAGCAACGACGAAATTACGCCGCAAGAAGCTGCGCTGCACACGTTTGCGTCTTTTTGTCGTTGCCAAAAAATAATATTTGTCACGGACTTCCAAGTATCAAATTCATGGACTACACAATTTCACGAGCTACCAGCTTCCGTCTATCCTGCATCCATCAATGGCCCTGACTAGTGACTCTGGTCATTTGACCCCAATTCAATGGTCATTCAATCAACCACCACCACAGCATTGGGTCAAGGCAGTGTTTTTAGAACCAACGAATACCAGAGAGGGTAAGTTTTTTCGTACCATGCATGATTGGCCTAAACCTTTTGCCAATTGCTCTCCGCTCTGCGGCTTGTAAATTGTAAACTTGCGTTCAAAAGGCACGACCAGAAATTTCCGGCATGACTAACAGATGTGAAATGCATTTGGGCTACCCACCCATATACCAATGGGCTTCTGAGTTGTGCCACAAGTTGGATCATATCTGCTGGTGCTGATCCAGGACACGCATCTAACTGGTGTGCACATAAAATGCATTCTCCCGTGTGATTATGTACAAAGTACAAAAAGACAATGCATAAGTTTGCTAGTTTGCCTTGCTAAACACAAGCAGCGCAACTAGAAGCGAGTTTTCATATTTTATGGTGATGGATAGCTTCCGTAAATTTCCCAATATTTCTGTGTGAACCAAAACAAATTACTTCCCATTATTACTTGACTTTTGCCTACTCCCTGCGCATTTTTGCAAAAATACGATCGCGTGATTACAATAATAGCTGTTGTTTATGCATGATTTCTTCGAAATATAAACTCGGCTGTTCGTTATTTTATTACAGTAGGCTATGTAGTAGTGCGACAATAAAAATCCACACAATATTTCCATAAAAACCTGAGAAAATTCGTACATCCTACTTCGGTGTAGACACATTGAAAATAACCGGGCGCTGTCTATGCGCTGCGTGCAAAGTACGGCGCGCGCGCGTAGACAGTTGCGAAAGAAGCGGATTGGACTTTGGCTCGCATTTCGCAACTGTCTACGCGCGCGCGCCGTACTTTGCATGCGGCGCATAGACACAGACAGCGCCCGGTTATTTTCAATGTGTCTTCACCGAAGTAGGATGTACGAATTTCCTCTGTGCTTCGTAATTTCACCCAAGGTGGGCTGCAATAGCAACTCGCTTTTCTTGGCGTGCTATGCGCCGCAGGTCCATTCATTGATGGCCGTGGCTGTCACAAAATAACGGATGATATTTAGCCGCCATTTGCCACAAATAACAAAGGGTGAACAAGAGACTTTAGCGGCACAGCGCCGTCATAAAGTAAGCTTGTGTGTGTGCTTAGTGCGTAGCGAATACAGTACAACATCTGTGTACTATCGCACATCATACAGATAGGTTAGGTTAGTTAGGTTAGGTACATTCAGGCGTACTGGTAGTGCCCATTTTGGGTGTTCCTGATGCCTGAGAGGGGAACTGATTGATGCATCCAAGTCACGCTTGTCAATCTTTTTTCTAACGATGATGGACGGAAATCTGATTTGATTTTTCATCGCCCTTTTCCGCCCATTGTTCTCCAAATGCAATTTTATAGGCCCGAATAAAGCGCCCTTACGACGACAACCAAAAGCAGCGGGCTTCTATTTTCTACGAACGAACTAATGCCAAAGGAGGCATTTTTCCTGTTGGCGCCACGCAGCTTTGGGGACTTTTTTGGCCATTTAGCAGTGGAAATGTCGCAAGCCTGTCCGATGATTGACGGCACTGTCAAAAGACTGAATTACCGTCTTTCTCCAGCGACTTTAATCAACTCCTGTCCTTTTCCCTCATCCCGTCTTTCGGTTGCAACCGTGTAATTTCCATGCTGTGTTAGCACTAGGAGCAAATACAGCTGCGCAGCCGCAGCGCTTCGACAAAAACGGTACTGCTGACAGTTCGAAAACCGTTCATTTTCGAAAGGTGTATTATCTTCTTAGCGATTTCTATGCAATCTCGTTGTTTCCCGTTACTGTGGCGCAGTTCGCACTTCCTGTTTTTATGTACATACCTATGTAATGTATGCTATCGAGATTTGGGCATGGTTGCGAAAAAACTCGGATGTTCTTATAGCACGAAGCACCGATTTCACCCTGTCCATTTGATTGGCTTCGTTGGAAATGGCAAATCCCTGTCAGTTTTTTCTCAGAAATTCAGAGTAGAAAACGGTTGTCACTATCTACTCATAAGCAACGTGAGATCTTTTCGCCTGCGAAGCAGGCAATCACTTTTGCCACCTAAGAGCCTCAATTTTTTGCCTTCCGGTGGTCCCCATGGTCTCAGTCACTCTATGTGCTTTCTATGCGATTTATGTGTCCTTTTTTGTCGTTTTGCTCTTCTCCTTCAGGAGGTCTCTTCAGAAAGAACGATTGCATTCATCAGAAAAAGCTTATCAGCAAAAATTGCTAACCTATCTGTGGCACTCACTGTTCCCCCTCCTCATATCAATGATAGCGTAGCCTTATTGTACACATACGATACTGTTGTAGGCCAGACGTGTAGTACGTACATACATATACAAATAATATGCATTTTGTCTATGTATACATACTGTACATCCAAAGCTAAAGCATGGACCGTTAGTACTGTGCCATGCATTTATTGAAATCTGTAAAATTTCCCCGGAGAACTTTGGGACAAGCCAGTGCTGCTATCGTAGCCACGTACCAGTTTTATGTACAAAAATATGTATATTGAGCAGTATGTGTCTAAATGAAGAGGGCTAGTAATTACGTACCGAATTCCGTTCGCATGAAGCAAGCGTCAAAGATACATTATCTTTCTTGCTTGATCGTGTGCTTCTGCGTATATTCGTCGTTGTGGTGCAAGCAGACAACGACAACCCTCGCAACAGCAGATGAGCACAACCGACAGGACTGAAATTGGTGTGCAGCCTGTGATGCTCACACATAGCATCAACGGGTCTTTGGAAAAAATTTACCTTCTTGTTTGTTTTTCACATCCTGATGATGCAGTCTGAAAAAGCTGCGCCCTGGGCTTGACACATAGTTTCAGCCTGCCTCGCTTGTTAAGCTTTTCAGCCCGGGTTTTGGGTGCAAAAAGACCTTGAAGCATGCTTTTGCTTCCGGTCGGCCGTGTTTAGTGAGGCACCAAATCGCTTCGACTGAGCGCAAATAGGATTTTGAGGGTGACGAGTAAAAAACACGCGTCTGAAAATAGGAGATGAAAATCAGTTTTTTTCCGTTGGCCGTTGCTTGTGTTTTTGCTTTCCGCCTCAGCTTCAAATCCTTTTGCTTTGCCCAACTCAATTCGCCTCCCATTGCTAATATAAGTGAATGTCGTCGGGTACTGTCAGCATTTTGATTAGATGCCCAAAACTCTCTTTGCTCGTTGGCGTTGCAGTGGTAGGTACGTGCACGTACGTACCGTATTTTTGGGTGTATAGCCCCATGGGCTATACAAAAATCGAGAGGTCTGATGGGGGTTATACACTGGGGGGGGGGATATACACTGAGGGGGGGATATACATGGGACGAGAGGTGTGTAGAGGCATGTTTTTGAGGCCAAAAGTATGTGTTTTAGGGCATAATCGCGGTCAAAACAGGGTTATTCTAGTACAAAACATGCTCAGCTAAGCTTATAGGCATAGTAGCTTGGTGTAGGAGTAGCTATAGCTAGCTTATGACCAGCTTACATAGGTAGGCTAGGTACCTTCCAGTACATGGGGGTTATACACCAGGGGGGATATACACTGGGCAAAATTTATGTTTTGCCAATGGGGGGTTATACACTGGGGGGGATATACTCAGGGGGGATATACACCCAAAAATACGGTATACGTACACCACACATAATGCGCGTGAAGCAGCCTCTCCCTCTTCTTTCAAAGAGCTTAGCTCATACGTACGTACGTACGTACAGTACATATGTACAACTTCGAATTTTATTTTGCTGGGGACTATTTTCCTGTTGATGACATCGCACAGCCGTACTTATGTATTTGGCATTGGCACACCCTCTGCCTAATTTTAGGCGGAAAATTTCTTCTGCAAATGACACTTTTTTCGAAGTATGTAAGTACTGTAGATGCCATGTAAGCGTGTACGCTTTTTATTGCGAAGAGTTTCTTGGTCGGTTGAGACCGCCCGCTACTGTTGTTTTGTGGCGGAAAATCGTGCCAAGCGATCGAAACTGCCTCTATTGTCAACTGTTGACAGCGGAACTTCCGTCAGCGATTTAAAAACATTTCTTTTGGGAGGCGTGAGGCAGGGCCAGTTGATCGGCTTCCCTCGATTACTGTATTTTCCTCAGCGAATGTGTTGCCTTCGCTGGTCATAATCTAATACCATTTCCTTCCTTCTGCGTTTTCGTGAGTAAACTCATACTAAGTGATTGGATCAAATTTTTCTCAGACGACAGCTAACAGCCTACGTACCATTCAGCTCCACAAACCACCCTTCCATTCTTCTCCGAAAACCACAGGGTGACGTTCAACAATTTTCATTTTGAAATATATTGTGCGTTCGTGAACGAAATACACAACTACGAAAGTCTACTGCCGGCTAATACACGTACAACTTACGTACCGATAGACACAATGGTGAAGGTGTGTTTGGTGGACAACAGTTCGTTTCTGGATCCCAATGAGGAATGTGAATACCTGGGTTCCTCTCCAGAAAGTTTGGAAGTCAAGTTCTGGACCGTGATCGTGTTAGGAAGCACCTTGAGTCTGTTCTCCATCCCATCAAATCTCTATCTTCTCTACATCTTTCTGAGTCGTGCAGCCTTTCGCAATTCTCCACTGTTCTACATGGCCGTGCTGGCGCTCTTCGACGTTACACTGGCTGCAGGCTTCATTCTGGTTCAGAGTGCTCAGGTTTGGTTCGACTGCCAGGTTGATCTCGGCCTGTATCTGGCGTGGCTCGCGTACATACGACCCGTGTTGACCGTGGTCAAAACTGTCTTGGTCGCCTCCAATTACCTGATCTTGGTGGCGACGTTGGAGAGATTTTTGTTGAGCGCCAGGTTGGCTGCAGGCTGGCTGCAGAGGCATCGTGGCCTATTGGCTGCTTTCACAGTGTTTATCGGATTTCTGATCGAGGGCGTGTGCACAGTCTTTAAGCTTATTCTGCTGCACATTCCCGAATGTTCCGGTTGGACGGAGTACAGACTGAGCGGGCAGGTCCTCTTCGAAATGCCCAGATTCGACCAGGTCTACTGCGTCTACTCCAACAATGTTCTCAAAGTATTCCTGCCCTTCTTTCTACTGTTCGGTATGAACATCGCCATCATTCAATCGGTGAAGCAGAAGCAGCAAAGGCAGAAGGAGGAAGAATCCATTCGACGATCCCAAGAGAACATTTTGAACGCGCTCAATGAGGAGTCAACCGCGAGCAAACGTGGAAAACGAGCGTCCATGAGCGACGAAGCTGCGAGAGAGCTGAGAGTATGCTTTATGGGAAATTTGCATGCACTTCGTGGTGTACTGTTTGACTAATTTATTTAGTGACCTGACCTTACACCAGCATGCATGCATTTATGCAATTTTATCGTCTATTTTATGTCCTCTTTGCCATGACGCTCATGTACAGTAGGGTAGCATACATACTGTACGTACGTAGCTCAGTGTACGTACGTACTGTAGTACGTATGGCAGTGAAGTGTTTTTGCTGTTTTCGTTTAGGATGCCACAAGACTGCTGGTCTCCGTCATTTTCATGTATCTGATCAGCAACGTTCTGACGGTGATTCTGTCGATGTGGGAGTTTCGAGACCGGCTGGCCGGCGAGGAGTCCGTTCCGATCAAGTTTCAGGACTACGGTTCCGACGTCTCCAACCTCCTCGTCCTCGTGTGTCGCGCCCTTCGATTGCCGATCTATCTGCTGTGCAACGCTGCAATTCGCACGGAAACCGCGTCCACCTTTCGCCGACTCGGCGGTCGGAAGCAGAGCAGCGCTTTTCTCCCGGCTCCGCAAGGTGGCGCTACTCCTGAGGACGCTGATCGCGCGGGGGAGGACGCGAACGGAATGACTGGTCAGCCTCTGCTGCAGACAAAGGCTGAGGCACAATCGGTTTCAAAAATGGCTAACGTGACCGTCGTGGTCGAAAATTGCATGTGAGTGAATTCTCACTGGCTTTTCATCCATATTGCCCCATTGAGGCCGATGTATCGTATAATGACAGGGTTTGCACAATTACGATATCTATTGTATCTGAATGACGTATGTTTCGCAATGAGCTTATTCACCAAGTAGCAAGCATCTCTTTCCGCTTTGATCTGAAAGGACCTGTGAAAGCCCATGTGATTATGCTATCGATACCTCCATTGCTGTAGCTTTGAGCATAGGGTAGTTGTAACTGTACGTATACGTGCTGTAGTTGTATGTACCGTATTTACCTGTGCATAGCCCCCCCTATGCATAGCCCCCCCTATGCATAGCCCCATATTGGCAAAACATAAAAAATGACCCATGCATAGCCCCCCCCCCCCCCTATGCATAGCCCCATATGTACTGTACAGTACTGTACAGTACCTGAACTTACCTACATAAGCTGGTCATAAGGTACCCATAGCCACTCCCACACCAAGCTAAGATACCTATAAGCCTTCTTGGGGGTGTATTGTACTAGAATAACCCTGGTTTGACCTCAATTATGCCCTAAAACACGTGCTTTTGACCTAAAAATATGCCTCTACGCACCTTTTAAAAACATAAAAAATGTCCCATGCATAGCCCCCCCTATGCATAGCCCCATATAGGACCTCTCAATTTTTGCATAGCCCCATGGGGCTATGCACAGGTAAATACGGTAGCTGAAAATTTGGCAGTAACGTAAATAAGTGTTGTTTCGTGTGTGTCTTTGCGTGTGTGTCTGTGTTCATTGAGTGTTTGAAATCGGAAGCTGAGCAATCACGATTGGTTACTACGTACGTACTGTATATCCCAAAATCAGTATTACATAACATTCCACACATTTATGACATAGAAGAGCTAAGCCATTTTAAAGCAATCTAACCTTCATTTTCACGTTAGCAATCAATCAGTCGTAACAGGATCACCCTGACTGTAGAAAGGCGGTAAAACCAAGCGGTAGCTCAAAAAGCAGAACCACGTAAGTACGTAACGTAACGTACGTACGTACAGCAAACTACTGCAAGGACAAACAGTACATACAGTGTACAGTATACATCTTGGTATATAATTTTACCAAAACGTCATTTTTTTCAAATCAAATGTTCACCTCGGCAATATTTCGATAAAAATATGCGAAAGCAACGACCAAGTTGGCAAGAAAAAGAAGAAAGGTAGGTAATCGCCTATGTATCGTTGCTAGTAAGTACATACATATGTGTAAGTACATTAAAGGCAAACAGATTACAGTAAATTTTTAGAACAATGCGGGATATTCGGGCCACCCCAACCTACGTACCCAATGTACGGGACGGGTAGCATCTCCCACAGTGGAAAGTGCAGAACTTACTGTACACGTGCACAGTGAAAAGCAATGCCAGATGATCCGAGGGCTTGCACTTCCTTCTCTTCAAAGAGGTGGCACAGTTTTCCTGATTCGTTGCCTGCTATAGAGAAAATACGCGTAAGTAGGGTGACCCGAATTTTTCCCTGGCCCAAATTACCCCGCGCGCTATCGTAGTACATAGCGTAGTATACGTATTTTTAGGACGGTCCACATTACGGAACAATATTTACGCTACAATACACACGAACAGAATTATTAGATGTGCTCTATGTATGTATCAGCTCACATATTTGGACACATTGGTACCTGATCAAAACAACATAACACTGCCTTCATCGGCAATCAATATGATCAATGTTTGAGAGAGACCAGTAGAAGAAAGCAACATCCATTCACCGGCAGTATAGGTTCAGCTTCAGCTAGCTGCTCATTCTCCCTCATAGTGCATTATGTAGTGTCCAGTCCTTCGCGTCGTCATTAAACCGCAAGAATATGAGATATGACTGAAGATCGTGCGCAGGGATTTGCCAAATGGACAAACAAATTCCGGTGACCAGCAGTTGACTGCGCTATGAGGAGAAGCTGTAGTCGTGGAAGAAAAGAATGCGACATTGCAGATGCAAGCTGAGACTGAGGAGGAGTAGTACGAGCAGTCTGCGCGCCGTGTCGGCGACTGAGCGCGAGCTGCGCAATTTCCCATCTGAGGACGAGGCACCGTTGCATTGATTGGCGAAACAGGCGCACATGGTGACGTCGCCTCGCATGTCCGGCTGGCCGAAGAGTCGGCGACGCGGTAGAGCGCGACAGACGTCAAAGTCCTTGAATCGATGCGTCCGTATTGCCGTTTGATTGAAACCGCGCAGCATTATCCGATCGAAACAGCCTCGAATATACAGATCGGAGGTGCGAATACCTGCAACGTAATAAACGTTCTGCAAGGTTTTTTACACCGGAACAGTTTTCTTGGCCTTTGGCCTAAAACTTGTTCTTCAAAATGATAGCAAGAACAGAGGCAGAGCACCGTCATTGATCAATACGTACATTACCTCCTTTGAAGGTGGGCTCGATGAGGGTGACACATATATTGGAGCAGTTTTCCAGAGGGATTCCGCGCTTAACAAAGGGCTCATTGCATCGGTCAGTGAATGTTTTTGGTCGATGGTAAACGCGAGAGATCTCGGACCAGTCGTCCAAGTACGCCGCCGACATGCAGCTGAAACACTGCACTTGACGCGCGTTCGTATAGCCTGAAACAAGCCCCAGAATACGATAAGACGGCTTGCGCTAAAGGTAGGTTAAAAAAAACAATTTTTGTCATCACTTTCAGAAATAGGTTTTCATTTTTGACTTACTTTTAAAAATAATTTATAAGCAGCTATTAACTCTCCTGTTTTAGTAGATAATTTATTATCGTCTGGCGCGAAGATAAGATAGAACATTTTTGTCAATTGAGTAGCGCCCCGTTCATCAGGAAACTTTTTTCTCATTGCGAAAATAGTTTCAGCGAAGCTAACTCAATCTATCAATTTCTGAAGAAGATAACCTTCAGAAGAGTCTTCTCTTCCTTTTCTTCAGCGAAATATGTATAGGTACAGCGCTGTCCAACCTTCCAGAATGCTATTTTGTAGCTTTTGAACGAACACTAGGTTGAGTAGGTTGGTACAGTTTACTAAACAGTACATAATGTACGTAGGTACCCTCAACAGCTGTCTCTTAAATAAAAAAAACTCTAGATAGATACCTAAATACTAAAAAACGAGGGCTAAAAACAAAAACTAAAAACTTGTCCAAAGAATAAAAAGTACTGCACAGTACCTACTGTACGTAGCACCAGGTTAGGTTAGTATTCGGCGATTTGTTGCACAATTCTGTGACTCATTTTAACAACATACCGTCGCTGGTCCAAGCAGATCCAATTGCAAACAAGCCAATTAGCAGCAAAGTTCGGTACAGCTGGTACAAACTCATGAAAGAAGTGAAGAAGCCACCATGACAATAGCCGGCATCCATGTTATGCAAGATGCAATGCGCTCTTCCGTGGCTAAATATTATGGGTATGTGTACTAGCGGAGATATTATACAGAGAAGAAGCGCCTTCGAACAACGTCAAAGACAGGCGACAAAATCAGCAGATTCAATTAAAAAAATTCGCACCTCCTTCCGCTCCGCACATTACATAGCAAAGTGTGTTGAGCAGGGTGCGATTATAGCGCAGAGTCGAAGAGGGGAAAATGGATCGGAACTTAGTCTTTAAAAGCTAGATAGAAAGACGATGAAAGGCTCGGGCAAAGTTGAGCGAGTTAAAAAGTTGGGTGTAGGTATGTAACATACGCACGTACGTACACCTTCGTACCTACGTAGTACGTAGAGATGAGTGCAGCTTACCGGAAAGCTACCTGCCTATAAACAACAATTTGGCGACTGATGCAGGCACGGCATGTAGCAAGGAATAAAGGCAGAAGCGGCAAGGAGAGAGAGAGAAAGACAGTCAGGGCTTCGAAATATGGTGTTACGCGTCGCTAATTATCCATAGCTCCCCCCAGTCAATTAGTACGACTAGAAAGAGGGTATGTCGCCGCCCACTTTTCTGAATACGCAATGGCGAAAGCTTTTCAAATTCTCCGCTGAGATTTCCCACTGTGTTCGAAGAGAGTCTGAGAGTGTCTATGGTCTGAGAGAAAGATGAGAGAAGACAGCTTCAGTCACAGCCAGGTTCAAGGCTCCCTTGCTTCTTATGCTTCTCCTTACTGCTTATATGCTTGTTAGCTATCCCGAAGGAGCACGCATAAATCATAATCGCCGCGGACTATTCAGAACAAATAAATACGCTGCTACGATATGAAGCGTGTAGCGTGGTTACATCGTGTGTCATTCAAGCGCGAAAATAAAGCCCGCTCCTGCTGCACTGCACTGCAGTCGCGTGCCTGTGCTATTCTAGCCCCGAAGGCAGAGACAGAAAAGTTCAACGGCCTCTGAAGCCTGCCAAGAAATTGTGGTGTCAGAAACACAAAAGGGATTGCACGCACGGCTGCCACAACTGATGATATTTTTGGGCTTATACACGAAGCTAGGTATTATCTGGAAGCAGCTAATTCGAGCGAAAGTAATGAAGGGATTTCTCCGTAACAGACAGATACAATAGTAACCTGTATCTCATCTATAGGATAGGATTGTTGAAAGGAGGATAATCGAGTTGCAGCACGAAAGTCAAACAAGCAGCCGCCCGAATTCTGCAGAAAGAGAAGTGTATCAAATGTCTCGGAAACGATACGGTGCAGATGCAGAGAGAGGGAGGAAGGGAGGAAGCTCGACACAAACTGTTGGGCGCACGATGAAAGCTGATCTTCACAGTACTTCAGGTATGCAGATGAGGAAGCAAACAATGCCTACCCAACGGCAATGTACCTAACCTACTACTGTACTAGAACATTGGCGGTATGGGTACGACATACATAACGTTGGTACTTCACAGCAACCTGAAAACCCGGCGCCGTGGATGAATTCTAATCTTGGTAGGGCCTACGTGTGTAAGTAGAAGATGTGAGTATGAAGAGCTATCGTTTGAGAAAGAGCATAAAAGTGCGTAAATATGCGAAGCAGAGCAGTTGACAGCCCAGGCTACACAGAGAGAACAGAGGAGTCTTTGGATTGTTCAGGAGCGGACGTACGGCTATTAATTTTCTTGATTTAACACCGGAGAATCTTTCTGAAGCTGGAAGATGTATCTTCTTCTTCTCCTCCTCCACTCCAGTTGCCTCCCGCGTCTATTTGGCTTTTCATTCGTTGCAAAGAAATATTCATAGGTCCACCACCGTACATACTGTAAGTACTGTATATGTACGTACGGCACAGTTTACACACGTACACGCCGTTGAGGGCGATCAAAGAACAGAGCTTTAAGTGACAGACGAGTGTGCGCCCCGCGGGCCTATTAGGAGCCGCTAGGGCCCGGACTAGTAGGCACGTTTGCCCAACCGGAACAACAAAGCAATAACAGCCACACCGACAGCCTTGAGCGGATACTGTGAGCAAAATAAGCGAGCGTGCCCTACGGTTCTGAGGGATGGAACGGCTGGAGATAGACGGGAAATATAAGCGTAGCCAGAAGCTGCAGCTGATTGCGGAGACAGACAGTAGATCACCTTTTGCTCCCAACTTTTCGCTCTTTTCAACTACCGAGGAGCAACAACTGTCAGCTCCGGTGAGAAGGAATGCGAGAAAAAGCCACGCCAAACAGCTGGCCCAAAGTTACACTTACCGTACTATGTAGAGGATACAATGGTAGTGAGCGCTGAAAAGCTGCCGCGAAAGAAAACGTTCAAACATAAACGGAAGAAAGGTTTATAAGTTGGGGTGGACACGATAGGACAGATGGTGTGTCGTTGGCAGCTTCAGCGTTAGCGAAAGAGAATAGTGATAGGCATCCCAGGTGGATTTGATAGCTGGAGCAAGCGGCAATATCTTATATCAGATTAGGATTTTCAAGTTGGCCGCACGTATATACGTAAGTACGTGACGCACATGACCTAATAATGCACACGACGCACAGGAACGTTGAAGCTTGCTTTAGCACATTTCTAAATTCTAATTCTGGCATTACTGTAGTCTTACGAGTATGGTACATGCTGCGTGACATGGCGTCTAATGAAACGGCTCCGAATGTGGTCAGAAAAAGCCGCGACGACACTCTTGCTATCACGTCGGAAGAAGGCGCCGAAATTGTTGTGCAATGATATACACTCGGCATCGGCAATATTATTAGCCGATCTGTCTCCGCCCTTGGTTGGTCTCTTGAGGCAATAAACGACAACGCTGCAAACTCCACTAATGCACACAGGCGCATGTAGAGTAGCCCTATCCAATTTTGGCGAGCTTATGTACTCGCGCAAACATGTCTAGCAGAGAAAGCTGCAAATTTATAGGCCTACCATACAAGATCAGTCGCAATGGAGTTCCGAGCAGAGAAACGAAAGGGGTGACAAAATTAACTCAAATTAGAACGGGTAGCAGCTCCGTTCGGGATGAGTACATACAGAAAGAGAGGTGACGAAAATACTCGACGCGCTATTTCACTACGCAAAAAGCAGAAAAGGGAAAATCAGGACCTGCTGCTCCACCAACAGCTCAGAGAAAAGCTGTTAAGTACTACTCACTCAATGCAGTGGACTAGAACACTCTCATGCACGGACGGACACCAACATGAGCTCGAGTGGCGTAGCGAGAGTAAGTCAGTCAGCTTGTTGACACGATAAATCACGCGTAGTTTTGCTTTACGCAGCAAGTGCATGTGGCACATTACATTACTAGCAGCGCAGGAGATACTAGACTCAGCTAATTGTGAATATGCAAGAAGCAGGCAGAAAGAACATTAAAAGACTGGACAGTTCTGTTCACTGAAGGGAGGGACGGCAATGTTTTGCTAGTAAGACATGCCGGTGGAGCAACGCGGAGGCAAAATGCACTCTTGAGATTGACAGCCAAGGTATGATAAGACACCTTGTGGTCGGACATTGAACAGATCTGGAGCAACTAGCGCCATGCATTAGCTGCCAGCTAATTGATTTGAAATGGACCTGCTTCATTCTCGAAATTACTCCATCGATTATGTCATACAAAAACAGCAGTGGCACATGGCAAGTGTGCTGTGCAGCAATTATCGTCTGTCATGGCACCTCCACTAGCTAAAGTGTCAGTGAGCAAACGTGTGTACAGGTACAGTACGTTCATTAGTACGATAGCACATGCAAAATAAGGATCATGAATAATCATGTACAAAGGTAACGAATAATTATGGACAAAGGTGACGACCACTAAAGTTTTAGCTGCAAGCTTGTGCCAAAAATATACATTCATGGCTTGGCACAGGAAAAGCAGGGAGAACGGAAGGACACAAAGGGTGGCGGAAATAAACCTTTTAGAACGCGCCCTTCTAACCGTAAATAAAGCGCTACCGGCATGGTTGAGGGTGGAGGAGAGCCGACGAATCAGGATACTTAACGCTTCATTGCGCCACTCCGAGTGCATGAGACCTGAACCAGCCGGTCCTCTAAGATAGGAGTGGAAATTATCCGAATCCCTTCAAATGCGGCTGTTTCATGTTTTGCTGGTTGCTTGGTTGTGTGCGTGTGACGCGACGACGTGGTGGTACATGCAATACGTCTAAGCGACACTCGATGGCAATGCATAAGATGCATGCGACAAATCTTGCATGTGCCAACAAGGTCTGACAAGACGCGAGCTCCGTTCCTGGACTGGCGGAGCGCGCATGATTGTTGTCTCCATTAGGCATGGCGATGTGGTGGTGCGGATGAGACGCAAGCGCTCTGCTGGTTCCATTTTCCATAGCCGAAGGTAAGAAAGCATTCATGGGATGAATACACGCCCCAACACGAGTGATTATGTACATACATACATACGTCTACTACGTAGTACAGCTGACTACGGTGTGCAGGCTAGTAGGTGTAGGTAGGTATGCGCTGATTAGCCTCCCTCAGTGATGCTTACATGAAGCGACACCAGTGATCAGTGTCAGTTCATGCGAACGCTCACATCCGCCCTCCTGAAGCGAGTTGACAGCAAAATCGCCAGACAAAGATAATAGAATTATGGCGCGCCAGAAAAATACCAGCAAATTATACAGCAGCTTACGGACCGAGAGAACATGCCGAGCCACCGACACTACAGACTACAGACTACACACCTTGCCAGACGTTTAGTAAACAAGCACACAGAAGAAGCCCACCCGTTGAGAGCTATGTACGGCACAGCCTACGAGAGTACGTACTGTATGTGCATCGTACTACATATTGCAGTACTGCATACCAAGGAACTAGGTGGGGGCTCGAACACGCTGGGTGATCCACAGTCTACCTTTACAGACGTCCACGTTACGTATTGAAGTTGCTGGACCTCCCAATGTCCGTGTCATACCGTTTTCTAATTTTCGCAATTCACAAAAGTCACGTGTTACGCCCGATTTCAGACCACAACAAGAATGATAGCCTATAGTCTGGCCAGTAGGAGTTTGGCATGGCATTTAAGGCGTGTTGCGTTGTTTACAGAATCTCGTTTTGCGATCGCTATAACTTGGAACAAACTCCTATGTTGGTTTATAAGTGGTAAACTAACTTTTCCACTGCAAAATTGGCCAAAAACTGAGTAACATCTATATGGCAGACTCAATAAACCAAAATCAAAATTTGTAATTTATTTTGGTTCACTAAGTTTACCACTTTTGAATCCACGAATTTTTATGCTTTACCAGTGCCAAAATGACTCTTTACCACTTGTGCTACCAAAAAATTTTGTTTCCAACAATATTTGGAAGTGGTAAACTCAGTTGACCAAAAGAAATTCTGCATTTTGATTTTGGCTTATTGAGTCTGCCATATGGATTTTACTCAGTTTGGCCAATTTTCATAGCACAGGGAGCACATCGATTTGGTCTTTATAGGCTATCATTCTTGTTGTGGTCTGAAATCGGGCGTAACACGTGACTTTTGTGAATTGCGAAAATTAGAAAACGGTATGACACGGACATTGGGAGGTCCAGCAACTTCAATACGTAACGTGGACGTCTGTAAAGGTAGACTGTGGATCACCCAGCGTGTTCGAGCCCCCACCTAGTTTGTGGGTAGTAATAGCTCACACCCAAAATCTTACCAGGCCAATGTTTGTATGTCACGTGAGTAAAGGTCACGTGGTCTTCGTCGTCGTCGTAATAATAGTGGCGGTTCTTTTGTTGATGACGATGGTTTCCGGCAGGCAAGGGCGCCGCCATGACACCACTAGCGCCATTGGGCGTCGATCGGCCAAACATCAGCAAGAGTAGACGGCACAGGAAAATTTTGGCACGTCGCAGCGCACTTGTACTCGAATCAGAATTCGACGTCCTTCTAGTTGCATGTAAAGAGTCGAGGCAAACCATAGCAGCATTATCTCCCCTTTCACTAATTGGCTATCATTGCGCTGAATAAACGACGGGAATTTGCAACGCAATATAGCGCAGGTTTTCCTTAGCGTCAGTAAACTTTTCCAAAACGCAGTGTAGACTTTTGCTGATGACTATTATACGGCTTCTTACACAGTTAACTTCTCAGCACCAGAGGGACTTGTTTCCTGGTCTAATGAGTTTGAGTATTGGGAGCTGCATGAAGAAAGCACCGCATAAGGATATGTAGGCTAATACACATGGCGATGTAACATAGACAGACAGTGCATGGATACAGAGTTGATGTATGTAGCTACCGTGCGCTTCACTGATTTCCTGATGCAAGATAGCGGACTATGGCCGTTTTGCCTATAGCGTGAGGCGGCATATAGTGGTTTTCGGCGAAAGAACACAAACCAAATCAAAGAAGGGAACCGGCGACGCATCAGATGCATCTACTGTGTATAGTGCGTACATAATGTACACACATACAACATATAGCTGGCCGGGCATAAGCCGCCCACTTTTCTAAAGGGGGCAATTGCCGGCAAAATAAAGAGATGTATCGATGTTAGGGGCTGGAGAAGCTGTTTGAGTGGGTTTCGTTCCAGTCAAGCACTCTGACAAACGAGGGTGCGATCTTTCTTGGGTAATTATCGATAAAGCAGGCAATCCTCCAAGCCGAGACACAATTGAACGAAAGAATGAGCAAACTTTAGCGCCTCTTCTGTCTGACTCAGTTCGTAGGCCATATGAGTACGTATTGTATGTATGTACATACAATTGAAGGTTCGGAAGACTAAGATGAGAAGAGGAGCGGGTGGCAGTATTTGTTGTGATCGTTTGTAGATGGGGCGCAAGGAAGGGCAACTGGAAAAGAGGAGGAACGTGCGCCCACAGTGTCGTCAGCAGGGTTTAACGATGGCGCCTCAACTGTTTATCCTAATAGGCGTTCAGCTAAGCTTGAATCATTTGCAGGAAGGAATCCAAATATTGCTTTCGTTTCGGGGGTTAATAGCAAATTATCTTGGAAGAGGCATCAAAGTGGTGGTCAGTTGGGCTTCCATTTCAACAATTGTTACGGAATCTAACAGTGCGCTGCATAGACCGCTTATCGTTGTTGGTGGCGAGACGCAGAGAAAAGTGATGAAGCCGCTGTTTTTGCGTCATTGATATCTGAGGAAGAAATTTGTTCGAGCAGGGCAGGGCGCTTATTCAGTTCCATGCTTTGTGCTGCTATTTCCTCGAATCCTACTACTTTTCGACCGTCCATTCAAGGGGCTATGTTCGCTTCAAGTCTAAGTATGTACAATGGTACGTACGTACATACATGCGACTCGACGAAAATATTCGGCGGAAAAAATGAGAACGAGAATGAGAGGGAAACAAGGCTTCTTTTGGGAGTTTGCGCCACAAATAGATAGACAAGGGTTGGTTTCAGGCACTGCTTCCCATTCCTCCCCACATAGCTTCTTATAAGCTGCTCGGGTTAATAACAAAAGTATTGCAGGAATGGAGGAGCTGCCTCATGTACGTAGCCCATGCACGTACACATACAGTACATAGAGTGCAAGTGATATACATACATGTAAGCTGGTGTAAGCAGGCTTTAGGCTAACTTAAACCGCGAAAGACTTGCCGATTCCGCTGAACGAAGCCGGAAGATGCTTCGGCGCTGATATGAACGTTAGCGAAACTTTCTAATGATACGTCAGCATGCAAGTGACGCCCTGGAGGAAATTGAACGACGATTCTTCACGAGCAAAGTACGTAGCACATGATGTACTGTACGTACGTACACATTTATATATATATCGTACGATACGAGTATACGAATCGTACGAGTTGCACGGTATGCACGGTACGTATACGCATTATACTGTACAGCATGTACACAACACACAATCTTCTTGGACGTACAGTTTTGGTACCAACCAACACGGTAGAACGTATGTAGAATGTGGAGGGGAACTCCACATTACACGTACAGTACACAACACACTACGTACATACACAACATACGAAGGGGTTGGTATATATATATAAATGGGGGCATACGGGTCAAATGACAATGAAGGGGAAATATCAGACTAATCTGACTCCATAACAGGTATGTATGTATGTATGTATGTATGTATGTATGTATGTATGTATGTATGTATGTATGTATGTATGTATGTATGTATGTATGTATGTATGTATGTATGTATGTATGTATGCATGTATGTATGTATGTATGTATGTATGTATAGTAAAGTTGATGTAGCAATGGGTCAGACCAGAATAAAGCAAGATGGTGAAACTTTACCCCACAACGTTTCGCTCCACTAAACTTGGAGCATCATCAGGTGGAACTAAAACAAAAAGAGGCAAATAAATTACGAACCGAAATGCAAAGAAACAAAACGACCAAAGGATTTTCAGAATTTGATGCTCGGCTTTTCAGTGATTTTTGAAATTTGGTGTCTTTCTTTGCATTTCGGTTCGTAATTTATTTGCCTCTTTTTGTTTTAGTTCCACCTGATGATGCTCCAAGTTTAGTGGAGCGAAACGTTGTGGGGTAAAGTTTCACCATCTTGCTTTATTCTGGTCTGACCCATTGCTACATCAACTTTACTATGAATGCTACCGGCCAGCAAATTCCATTTCGAAGCTTCATGTATGTATGTATGTATGTATGTATGTATGTATGTATGTATGTATGTATGTATGTATGTATGTATGTATGTATGTATGTATGTATGTATGTATGTATGTATGTATGTATGTATGTATGTATGTATGTATGTATGTTTTTACATCTTGAATTGAGCTTTCAGATGAGCCAGGTCCCATCTTTCTTTGCCGCTTAAGGCGGCAGTTATGCTCAATTGAATTGTGTGTAAATTTAGGTTGGACACCCTGTAAAAAATATCGTAATAAATAAAGGCGCTAGACTCTAAAAATAGTATGGTACGACGTACGTAAATCGCCGCGTGACATAGAGTACTGTACGTACAGAAACAGAACATAATAGTACATACTGTACACTTGCAAGTGACTACACAACGGCGCATCAACGCTCGTGATGCTTTCGTGGTAAACGACCTGGAGTCGTCCACATATGAATGGACTTGCTTTTGACGGCGACAAAAGCAGACCGCTGGCCCAATGCAGCCATGCGCATCGGCATGAGTACGAATGAACGAACAAAACAGTGCTGCGCAATACACGCACGATGGCCTCAAGGGCAGGGCAAGTAGTGCTAGTAACTAGCTAGTAACTCCAGCGGCCAATAGTGCCCTTTCAAAATGCTCGCTCGGACGGACCTTCCTTCCCCCAGCCAAAAGTTGTGACGTCAGCATGGGGATAGAAAAGCGAAGGAGTTGGGCTGATGGCAAGCAGACGTGAAAAGAGAGACCCCTCGGCCCGTTGCGTCTTTGGTCCCCCTTTTGAAGCGTTCGTTAGTCCCTTTTTTCTCCCCTATTTTCCTCCTAAGAGTTGAGCAGCAAGCCAGCCAGCAGCGTCAAGTTTTTTCGACCCCTGGTCAGTCCATTTATTTTCTATCCTTGCTCGCCTGTCAAGGTGAAAACAAGGGTGCATAACTGTGTAGTGTAGTGTAGTGTAGTGTAGGGGCACCTACTACACAGTGTATGTATGTGAAATGTGACGTAGTGCGGCCGCGGCCTAGTACCGTATTTACCGGTGCATAGCCCCATGGGGATATACAAAAATTAAGAGGTCCTATATGGGGCTATGCATTGGGTGGGGCTATGCATTGGGCACTTTTTATGTTTTGCCAATATGGGGGTATGCATTGGGGGGGGGGGGGGGGGGGTTATGCGCCGGTAAATACGGTATTGTTTGCGGCGAAACGTTTGAAGATTGCACAGGCGTACAGTAAGAAGAAATATATCACGGCAAAAAGTAGCACATCTGCACAAACGGTGGCGGCAAGAGCACGAAACATGCAGGCTTTTGTTTACTCCCGGAATGTGAAACGAATGTGATAGACTGACACTGACCTTCGATACAGTACCCACATTCTCTGCGGGGGTGCTTTTTAATGCTGGTTCTTTCATAAACAACTTTATAGCAGGGCAATACAAACGAGATCAGCCAAGGAAAGGAACTTTTGTCCGCCTACTTACATACTTTTGCAGAAGTACTGTACATTGTATGTAATCTGATTTGCATGTACTGTTATACAGTACATACGTACTGTATAACATACGAGAAGAGCGCGGTTTTTTCATCTTCCCCAGCTCCCTACCCAATGAGATACGTAGCTGCTGCGACATTATCCATTTCTTCAGCTGCCGATTATCTTGTGTGAGGTGTGACCGTAAGGTGGCCCCCTATTACTTGCTTTGCGATGTCAAAAATCTTTTTTGATGAGGTTCACGGGAATCGCTATTATTCGCAAACGGTAAGGCGCAGAGCAATCATACAAACACCACCCTGCAGTCCTTGAATTATGCTACGTTAGAAGCAAGACCCGTTTTCATTATAAAGTCTGTTTTTAGAGTTATTGATGATGAAACACGAAGACGCAAGTGCGAACAAAAGTTACGTACATTCTACGTACATATATGTACGTACGTACCCAGTAGTAAAACGTTCTGACCCTTTAGTAGCGGAAGGGCACAGACCGACAGACCTCTCCTCTTTTCTATCCCCATTCTGACGTCACGGGTCCGCTCAAACAGGGCCCTCTTTTCTGAGCGAAGGGAGGGAGCGAGAATTTTGAAAGGGCACTATTAGCCTGCTTTTGAGAGATGTGTATTATAAATGTGGCCTGTGAGAAGGAAGAAGTCCCGCAGAATGCACGCCTGCCTGCCGCTTTGATATAATAAATGGTGTATAGCGCCGTTGAAATAGTCATCAATATCCGCTCCACGGCTCCACAGAGACCCTTCGCCCTCACACCTTTATGCGTTTGGGTCGGCTCTCATCCGCATATTCTCCGAAAACAAAAGCCACACTTGATGTCGTCAACTAACCGTCTTTTAGCTAGCAAGACCGGAACAAAGAGGATGGTCCTGAATGCAAGGCAGAAGAGTGTGTGAAGAGAAGACCACTCGTAAATAAATGATAAGCAGAGAGCCATGGGCATCAAAACTACCCACGACCTCTACTGTTGTTGGCACTTCTAGTGTTCTGACCGGTGTGAACCGAACCATGCTGCTTGTGCTTGGAGTCCAATTCAATGGTTTCAAATTGACACGGTTCTAACCGAGAAATTTTGCAACTACAAAGACTTATGGGTTTGGCCCCTTTGATTTTGTATATTTATTTATCCGGAAACAAACTGGTTTTTTTATTTCCCATTATTTTTGACCAAGAATTTGGCCACTTACCTTGCTCCATTGAAACGTTGACGGTCATTTGATTTGTCAGCAGAACCATCCGCATAAATGGAAGATAAACAGTTCCAGCCATGATCCACAGAACATTAAAGCCAGCGGTCAGATGCTGTAGGAGTACTGCAAGCTTTTCATCAGCATCGGGTAGAACAACAACAACTGTTCACTCTCATGCAGCCAAGCGTGAAAATAGCTCAAGACAGGTCATCATTTTGATAATGTCATACTCATTCGCAGACTTGCAGCACAACCTAACGATGGTCTATGTACGTACTGTATGTGTACAGAATTCAATTCGTTGAAACAATATTCAACCAGACGGTTATGGAAAAATTATGAATGTGAATTTGTAAATAAAGCTGCTGGAGCGGCATGGGCTAGTAGGCTGGGGTTGGCTACAGAATCCTGCATACTAGCAGCTCAAGCAGTCGAGGTTGGTTGGTTGTAAATGGATGAACTAATCGAATCGCTCACACTGCGTCTTTGGAGACAAATGATTGGAATACGGTTATGCGACTGAAAGCAGGAGGAGGAGGAGGAGAGGATGCCAGTGGTTGCAGCTTCATTTCCCCTCGCATCCTTCTTTAGTCGTAGTCCTTCCTTACCCTCTCTCTCACTATCTTCTGTGCCCCCTCTGCCTACTTCTCTTTTGCAAGCTTTAGGAAAGACACTGCTGTCTTATCCGGTGGCAATAACAAAGGCAATATCCGGTCGACGCAGGCAGGGGGCCCGCGCCACAGAAAATCGGAATAAAATCAAAAGAAAATGGGGCGGAATCCAGAAAAGCGGAAAAATATTGAGGGGAGACATAAAGAATGGATCTCATAATTTGTTCCGACTCAGGGCTCAAGTCCCTAGGTGCTCCTTTTGCCGAATTCTCAGCTAACTCTGATCAGCTAGGGTACCGTACAGGCCCATGCTGCTCTCCGGTCTGAAATGGACTCCGCATTCTCTAAATACCCCAGCGCCAGACACACGACTGCCCAGTCGGCTTCTGTTACTTGTCGAAGAGAATCCGAGAACTGCAAGAGCTTTTTCCACACTACCGTACCTCTCTCCATTCCCGCAATTATTACATCCTCCCTGTTTGTAACGGGCCTGGAAAAAAGTCGGCAGCCTGCAACTTGATACAGGGGCAGAGAGCTTCACTCAAGTTTGACATGTGTAATGTGTCATTTACAGATGCATACATATTGTTGAAGTGCCTCTTAGCTGCGGTGATAGCGGATGGGATGTCATCACGTTTTTTTTCGACGAAATCTAATCGTATTTAGCCTGCATCTTTCCATCGGATTTACTTGGCGTGGACTGCTCGAAGAATAAGCATGTTCGCTTTTAATCCATGTAATACATTGGAGTGCAAAGGCTGCTTTTTCCGCTTGCACGTTCCTCGTCGGATTGGCACTATGCCACCACTCAAGACAAGACACAACAACGCAGAACAGACATACCGTATGTACGAGGGGATTACATGCCAAGCAGCGAACTTAAACCCACGTAAACAAACAATTCTGTTTTCCTACATTTCGCTAAATAAATATAAATAGCCCTCTGAAGGCAGGCGCATTTCCTATTTTTAGTTGCGTTCGCTACCGATAGCAATGGCAGAGCATCGGGAACACTTCTCCTTACCTCCAGTAATTCAGCAATCAGATTTGCTCAACATAGAGCATCTTTCGCAAGGATATGAGGGAGAGATCTGGTCCGCGATATGGGAATCTAGATCTACCGGTACCACCAGTGGTAGTGCGGACTTTGGTTCCAACTCCAGACGTATTCCCGTCGCTCTGAAACGAGCTCTATTTGGAAAAGATGAGGAAACAATGCAGGAAGCAAGAAAGTTGCTGTAAGTACGGACGAGATAACCGGTCCTGCTGAAACCTACTACGTATACATACAGACACCTACTTACTTACACCTACAGTACAGTACTTACATATCTGACGCCCCGGCGACGCTTGTACTAGAGTTGTCTTGACGCTTCAGAACAACTCTAGGACAACTCAGGACAACTCTTGGACAGGGCTTCCGATGGGCAGAAAAGCATACCTATGTACCAGTAGCGGTCCAAGAGCTGTCTTAGAGTTGTCCCAGATTTTTCCTGAAGCATCAGGACAACCCTTTTGGACAACTCTTTACTCTAGAACAGGGAAACTCCTTTTTGCGCAGACATGTTTTTTGTGGGTACAGACTTTTGAAGCATCCGAACATTGTGGAAGCCTTTGGTATCTGTTGCATGAAGAGTGAAGAGGAAGAATCGCACTTTCTTGTCATGGAATACCTGGAGGGAGGAAGCTTGTGGAAACATCTCAATAATCTTCAGTTCAAGATGGTGCGGTACCATAGACAAGCAAGCGCTTATTCCTACTTGTTTGGATTTTAATCCAAAAAATTTTTTTATTTAAAAATTATTAATTTAATTAATTATTAATTAATTATTTAATTATTATTATTACAAATTATTATTTAATTATTAATTAATTTTATTTTTTATTTTTTATTTAAAGTTTTTTTTTATTTTTTTAAAATTTTTTGTATTTAACAATTACTAAACAGTGAACATAGCTCTAAAACATTCAATGGTACTAGGAGTTTACCTGATCGCTGGTTGTTCGATCAACCAGCGATCAACCAGCGATCAGGTAATGACCGCGATCAACCAGCGATCAACCAGCGATCAGCCAGCGATCAACTAAGTAGCGATCAGCCAGCGATCAAAACGTATTACGCAATAAAAGCGGAAAACGTATACCATCGAATGCTGTACGTGTGTAGTACATCTCGTCATGAATACCGACCAGTTTCCAGCCAAACAATGAATACTCTGGCGTACAGTTCTGGTGTATTGTTCTTCTGCAGGACAATATCAAAGCAACGGCAGCCCCGCTGCTAATGAATATTCTGCTGGGTGTAGCGAAAGGCATGGAATTCCTGGAGGTCAAGGACCACATTCACCGCGACCTGGCTGCTCGCAACGTTCTGCTCACATCAATGTCACTGGAGAGAGCAATACCGAAAATAGGTTATGTTTCAATTGTACGTGTCCATGTGCGTACAGTACCTACCTACATAATATGTACACACGGGTAGTTTCGAACAAGATGAAATTTCAAAATTCGAGTAAGTACTATTACGTTTGAAACTGTCTGGTCATATGCTCGAAATTACGGCCCGTTCACATTGGAAGTAAATAGCCTAAATCCGATAATGGAGTAATGAATGGGTCATTCATTACCCACTTCATGTCCCCAATGCACTGGTTCGTGGCATTCTCTGCGCAGTTTTACTAGTAATCTTGTTGTTTAGGTGACTTCGGATTAGTTCGTCAACTTTGCGGATCCGTGTACTACGTCGTTAGAAATCTCAGCTCAATTCCAGTGGCTTGGAGCGCACCAGAAATTTTGCGTCATATCATTCCTACGGAAGCAGAGAATCAGAGGACGGTCAATCAAGAAGTAGTCAATTATCATCCTTATTATTCAACGCATCGAGAACAGCAATATTACTTCCAGCCGTCTCCCAAAGAATCCAAAGACCTTACAGGCAAGATTTCCCACAAAAACCAAAGACCTTACAGGCAAGATTTCCCACAAAAAGCTAATCTTTGACAGCCCCAGGGCTACGTACAGATTTCAGAAGGGAAAGAACAAAGTGAAATACCGTATTTTTGGGTGTATATCCCCCATTGTATATCCCCCAGTGCATAACCCCCCATTGGCAAAACATAAATTTTGCCCAGTGTATATCCCCCCTGGTTTATAACCCCATGTACTGGAAGGTACCTACCTAGCCTACCTATGTAAGCTGGTCATAAGCTAGCATTAGCCACTCCTACACCAAGCTACTTTGCCTATAAGCTTAGCGGAGCATGTCTTGTACTAGAATAACCCTGTTTTGACCGCGAATATGCCCTAAAACACATACTTTTGACCTCAAAAACATGCCTCTGTCTACACACCTCTCAAAAACATAAATTTTGCCCAGTGTAGGCTATATCCCCCCATTGTACGTATATCCCCCAGTGTATAACCCCCATCAGACCTCTCGATTTTTGGGGCTATACACCCAAAAATACGGTACGTACATGGTTCAAGAAATATGCATTGGGTAAACCTTGCCTTTATGATTCCCTATACGACGAAGAGCGACGTTTGGGCGTTCGGTGTGCTCCTGTGGGAGTGTTTGAAGTTTGGCGCTCGGCCGTATGGAAAGATGAGGAACGATGAGATCGCGATAGAAGTTGTGCAAAATGGCAATCTCCAGCTGGTTTCAACTCTGCCGAGAAACGGATTCTATCCTGACTCACTGTACGTATGGTCAGATAATAAAGTAAAGTACTGCACTGTAGCAAACTAACTGTACATTACATTACATACACATGTACATGTACAGTGTACTGTACGTACGTACACATGGACTTGGTGGAAGGAACGTGGTATTGTAAATGAGTTTGCCACAAGAAAATATGACAACATACGAGATCCATCCAATATCTTAGTGACAAAGTGACAGCCATGAGAAAGTAGTCTGTTTTTGCAGGCTGAAGCTAGTGCCCGCACTTTTGAACCCAATTCCCGGTCAGCGATCATGTTTCAAGGACATAACGTGTTATCTAGAAGACATAATTGGCAACATGTCGCATCACCGTTGCTCAGCGTTTGCTGTAGCTGCTGCTCCACCATCCATTCTCGGAAATGTCGCATTGCCAGGACCTTTGTCCCTTGCCAAATTCAGAGGTTGCTTGTTGGGTGCGCTTTTGGGAAATTGTTATGCGAACTTTATCAGCGACACTCGAACCTTCACAAGTGCTGATCCTGCGGAACTGATGAGAAGCTTTGCTGACCAGAAAAGTACACTTTTATTAGCTATGACGACCATGTTGCGCCTACATAGGCTACATACATTTGTCGTACTTTTAGGGCATATTCGCGGTCAAAACAGGGTTATTCTAGTACAAGACATGCTCCGCTAAGCTTATAGGCATAGTAGCTTGGTGTAGGAGTGGCTAATGCTAGCTTATGACCAGCTTACATAGGTAGGCTAGGTAGGTACCTTCCAGTAGATGGGGTTATAAACCAGGGGGGATATACACTGGGCAAAATTTATGTTTTGCCAATGGGGGTTATGCACTGGGGGATATACAATGGGGGATATACACCCAAAAATACGGTATTTCACTTGGTTCTTTCCCTTCTGAAATCTGTACGTAGCCCTGGGGCTGTCAAAGATTAGCTTTTTGTGGGAAATCTTGCCTGTAAGGTCTTTGGTTTTTGTGGGAAATCTTGCCTGTAAGGTCTTTGGATTCTTTGGGAGACGGCTGGAAGTAATATTGCTGTTCTCGATGCGTTGAATAATAAGGATGATAATTGACTACTTCTTGATTGACCGTCCTCTGATTCTCTGCTTCCGTAGGAATGATATGACGCAAAATTTCTGGTGCGCTCCAAGCCACTGGAATTGAGCTGAGATTTCTAACGACGTAGTACACGGATCCGCAAAGTTGACGAACTAATCCGAAGTCACCTAAACAACAAGATTACTAGTAAAACTGCGCAGAGAATGCCACGAACCAGTGCATTGGGGGGACATGAGTGGGCAATGAATGACCCATTCATTACTCCATTATCGGATTTAGGCCTATTTACTTCCAATGTGAACGGGCCGTAATTTCGAGCATATGACCAGACAGTTTCAAACGTAATAGTACTTACTCAATTTTGAAATTTCATCTTGTTCGAAACTACCCGTGTGTACATATTATGTAGGTAGGTACTGTACGCACATGGACACGTACAATTGAAACATAACCTATTTTCGGTATTGCTCTCTCCAGTGACATTGATGTGAGCAGAACGTTGCGAGCAGCCAGGTCGCGGTGAATGTGGTCCTTGACCTCCAGGAATTCCATGCCTTTCGCTACACCCAGCAGAATATTCATTAGCAGCGGGGCTGCCGTTGCTTTGATATTGTCCTGCAGAAGAACAATACACCAGAACTGTACGCCAGAGTATTCATTGTTTGGCTGGAAACTGGTCGGTATTCATGACGAGATGTACTACACACGTACAGCATTCGATGGTATACGTTTTCCGCTTTTATTGCGTAATACGTTTTGATCGCTGGCTGATCGCTACTTAGTTGATCGCTGGCTGATCGCTGGTTGATCGCTGGTTGATCGCGGTCATTACCTGATCGCTGGTTGATCGCTGGTTGATCGATCAACCAGCGATCAGGTAAACTCCTAGTACCATTGAATGTTTTAGAGCTATGTTCACTGTTTAGTAATTGTTAAATACAAAAAATTTTAAAAAAATAAAAAAAAAACTTTAAATAAAAAATAAAAAATAAAATTAATTAATAATTAAATAATAATTTGTAATAATAATAATTAAATAATTAATTAATAATTAATTAAATTAATAACTTTTAAATAAAAAAAATTTTTGGATCAAAATCCAAACAAGTACGAATAAGCGCTTGCTTGTCCATGGTACCGCACCATCTTGAACTGAAGATTATTGAGATGTTTCCACAAGCTTCCTCCCTCCAGGTATTCCATGACAAGAAAGTGCGATTCTTCCTCTTCACTCTTCATGCAACAGATACCAAAGGCTTCCACAATGTTCGGATGCTTCAAAAGTCTGTACCCACAAAAAACATGTCTGCGCAAAAAGGAGTTTCCCTGTTCTAGAGTAAAGAGTTGTCCAAAAGGGT
This sequence comes from Epsilonema sp. ZAB3_2, assembly GCA_030247985.1. Lineage (NCBI taxonomy): Eukaryota > Metazoa > Nematoda > Chromadorea > Desmodorida > Epsilonematidae > Epsilonema > Epsilonema sp. ZAB3_2. Next base: position 96,628 of record JASAMW010003527.1, read on the forward strand.
TGTCCTGATGCTTCAGGAAAAATCTGGGACAACTCTAAGACAGCTCTTGGACCGCTACTGGTACATAGGTATGCTTTTCTGCCCATCGGAAGCCCTGTCCAAGAGTTGTCCTGAGTTGTCCTAGAGTTGTTCTGAAGCGTCAAGACAACTCTAGTACAAGCGTCGCCGGGGCGTCAGATATGTAAGTACTGTACTGTAGGTGTAAGTAAGTAGGTGTCTGTATGTATACGTAGTAGGTTTCAGCAGGACCGGTTATCTCGTCCGTACTTACAGCAACTT